>PVKE010041886.1:0-13977 GCA_004027555.1 Craseonycteris thonglongyai | reverse complement strand
CACACCCCAGGACCTGAGACCTGGCCAGTGGGTGGGGGGCAGGGTGCAGGACGGGGACAGCAGGTGGCCACGGTGAGGCCACGGCGGCTGCAGCATCAGCGTGAGCTTAGAAAGCCCCCTCGAGGGTGCGTGTGCCTCCCAGTGGCCTCGACTCCAGCTTCGACCTGGTCTAGATCTTTCTCACGTGCCCTACTGGCATTTCCAGCCGAGTCTTCACAGAAAACACACACACACCTCGGGGCCACCCCCAGGGGGGAGGCGCTGCCCTCTTAGCAACTGCTCCCGTGGGCAGGACACACCTTTGCAGGCCAGGTGCTGACCCAGGTGTTAATTAGCCAGGTCACCCCTAGAGGGAGGGGCGTCCAGAGGCCCGGGGGGCTGCCGGGGCTGCCCCTGGACACAGCCGTCTGCCAGACTCGGTCCAAACCCAGGAGAGGCGAGGCCACAGCGGGCAGACATCTGGGTTCTGGGATTCTTCTGTCATTGCGCTTCCGTCCAGCAAACGCACATGAGCCCACAGGTGACACATGTGAGCAGCTGCTCCACGTTCAAGGCGGTGTCAGAAAGACACAGCGGCATCAGCAGCCCACACTGCCTGCTAGTAGCGCCTACTCTAAGTCCAGGCTTTTGTGACCTCTGGAAGACAAAGGACAGATGGGGTGACACACAATCCTGCCCTAGGGAGGGGTGCGAGGGCTGGGGCGGGGCCTGGTGACCTGGGGGCGTGCCCTCAGGCGAGGGCTGGAGCAGGGCTGGGGGCAGGGAGGGGCCTGGGGACAGAACCTGGGGCGGAGGCGGGGCCTGGTTGGCTGTGGGCGGGGCCTGGGTGACTGAGGGCGGGGTCTGGGCCAGGCCAGGCGGGCCAGGTGCGTGCTAAGGCAGTGAGTTTAGAACCTGGAGCGCTGAGGAACCAGCGAGGCCCAGGGCCCCTCTGCTGCGGGAAATCGGCAGCTCTGCGTCTGAGGCCATCAATCACGTCTAGCACGTGGCCCCCATCAGGGGGAGCCTGAATAAGTGACAATCAGTGCTCGAATATCAGAACCTCTAGATGCTTCTAGAAGAAGCGGAAGCTAAGGGAAACTTGGGGTGAAATTAGTGAACATGACTGAGCGTGGCCTTTCCGAGAGAGTGCGTGCATGTCGGTGTGAAAAAATCAAACGGCAGAATGAGATGCACACGTACATACGGACAGGCTGTACCTATGAATTCTTTGACATGAAACACCATACAATATGGCTGGCCTGGAATGTGGAGCAAACCGTCTCCTGAATACAAATTGCACAGCAAAACTTTTTCATTGTTCCCTGAGACAAAACCTACACAATGCAATCTCTATACATCTGCAGAATCAAAAATCATTTTCCTCCCAAAATAACCAGCGGGGCATGGCACACGCTGGGATGAGGGGCCCCGGAGAAGTCCTGCTTATTGGCACTCTGTGATTTCAGACTGAAGACAGAACTTCCCTCCAAATTAATGAGCCACACGGAACAGAGCCCTGTCAAAATACTGATTTTATTTTACCCCACCGATTGCTATTTCCTCTTAGTTGGAGGAAAACGTAATTTTTCCATTAGAGTTATCATTCGTTATTGTTACATCATTGGCTATTTGCATTGGAAAAGAAATCGCACGTCACTTTTCAAGATTACTGTAAAACAAGCACAGAAATTCATGACAGAAACTAAAATAAAATACCCAGTGCTTCCTGGGCAATTTCACTCTACACTGATATATTTCTTAAGAGGAAAACGAAGAATTGTTGGTTCAAATTTCATAAAATATAGATAAATTTAGATCTATGTTTATATACTCGGGAAACATATTATTCCAGCTAACGCTTGGAAATTAAGATGATTATCTTCACGCTGACACAGATTGCTCTGTATTAATCAAATGGATGTGTGGACAATAGCCAACATATATTCACAGAGTTGAACAGAAAAAAAAGTAGGGTGACTATGGTTTACCAAGGTCGCGTCCTTTATTTTAAAGAATCATTTCTTCTCGTGCCCTTAGACTTTGTTCCTCTTAATTCATCATAGGTTTTTGCTAAGGAAAAATGTTCAAGCAACTTTTTGGAAAGTGTAATAAAAGTCATGCATTTGTTTCCATCATTTTTCTACTGAGTCATTTATATCTTAATATTTTACACGGAAGTTACCATGATGTGAATGAAATACAACACGTATGCAGGATCATTTGGAATGTTTACCATTATTTAATGAGATTTACTTAACTGTTTAAAACCAATGAGGGGGAAAAACTTCAGTATCCTCAGAGCCAGGACCCACTTCATTTTCCACTAAAAACGTACACTTAGTGTAAGAGTTGCCATTGTAATCTTATCAGCAATGCCTCACAAGGTCCAGGTATGAGACGTAAACGTGGGCTTCCCAGTTCCACATCACACACTGCTCTTTGCGGGGAAGCTGAGAAGCCGGGATGGCTCAGTGGGTTGAGCTCTTGCTTTGCAGCCCTGGGGACCGAGGATCAAATCCCGGCCCCGGCCCGTGAGGACCCACATGCTGAACTGGGGTGTGCTTCCCATGCGGGGGGCCCCCAGCCCAGCTCCCGCCCTGCACGGCCCCCGCCCACCTGTGTGGAACGAAACCACGTGGAAAACTGATGACGTGCAACTATGGAGACAGCTCTGGGCCCTCCCCCTGCTCTCTGCCTCTCTCTGTCTCTCTGTCAAAAACAATACAATAAATCTTTTAAAAACAGTGCTCTCTGGGCCTCCAGGTGACATGGACAAGAGCCAGCCCCCTGCCACAGGGGGTGCAGAAGGACGGGGCCGCACAGGGCTTGGAGACGCTGATGCACAACTCACCCTCTCCCCTCTGGGCCTGCATGAGGTTCGAGCAAACAGCAGCAAACTAAGGACAACAAAGCTGTGTAGCCAGGACCCCCCGCCCGAGAGCTGGGGTGGGGGTCCGGGGGCAGAGGGGAGCTGGCATCTCAGAACCACCCCGGAATTGCAGCAGCAACTGGAATGAACGCCGAGCTTCATCGTCCTTTGCTTTTGCAACTCACCTCGTTCTCGAACTTGTCTACGTGCCGGGCCCATGGCGGGTGCTCGGTGGGTGAACGGTTTGTACGGGAAGAAGAATGGAGGGAGGGCAGGAGGGTAGTGACTTTGGGAGGAAGGGAGGCTGTGGCAGCCAGTGGACCCCGCTCCAGCAGGAAGCGCCCCCCGGCCGGCTGAGGGGGGGCCCCGAACAGACGACCTCCCCTCCCCCCTAAAGGATGAGGACTGTGCTGTTCTGTGGGGAGCAGGGCACCCCCAACTCCAGCCACACCGGCCTTCTCTCCTCTCCTTGAACCACAAAACTCTCCACCCTCAGACCTCCACACATGCTGTTCCCTCCACATGTGCTGTTCCTTCCACGCATGCAGTTCCCTCTGCACACGCTATTCCCTCCACATGTTCTGTTAGCTCCGCACACGCTGTTCCCTCCACATGTGCTGTTCCCTCTGCCCTTTGCCTGACGGGTTCCTGCTCCCCCTCAGTCCCCCAAGAACACAACTGACCACGTAGCTGACGGGGACGTTCCCCCACAGCCCTCGGGTCTCCTCCACTCCTCACGGCCACAGCTGCCGTGACGAACACTGTGTCCCTCTCTGTGACTGCCTAGGGCTGCAGGACCCGTGGGTGTCAGTCTCCACTGTGCGCTCAGGGTGCACCTGCAGGAGGGACACATCTGAGAGGGAACGGCCCCGCACAGTGACATGGCCCAGGCAGACATGGGGACCTGGGCATGACAGGACGGCCACCAGCTCCCCACTGGGCTCGGCTCCCACCGCGGGCACCGCCCGCCCCAGGAAGACGGGCAGCTGCTGAGGCCCGGGGGGCGCGTGAGCCACGCCTCCCCAAGCGCTGGATCTGTCCGGGAAGGTCCAGGCGGGTGTGAGGCCCTCAGGCCGCCGCACCCCCTCCTCCATCCGGGGCAGCGGCCTGAGGAGCCGGGGAGATGGTCTCACACCTTAACGCCCAAGGCCCCCTGTGTGATGCGCACTCCGTCAACGCTAGCGCTTCATGCACAGGACCTGACCTTTGTTTCCAATGTCCCCAGGAAGCTGGGGTCTTGTCTCTTCATACGTCACCTGTCACCAGGCTCACCTGTCACCCCGAGGACTCCCAAGGGCCGGCGGGCTCTTTCCTTTTGTGATAGATCTGGGTCCCCTGCGATGAGGGGGCCCCACCCCTCCCCTGTGGGAAGAAGCGTGAGGTCCTCCCGGGGGCCTCGCCCCGGAGGCGACGTTCCCAAGCTGGTGCTGTGCTATGTGCCACACGCTGCCACGCTCAGCCCCAGGAATCCAAGTGGGCGTGTGGGCCGGGGGGGCGGCTCTGACACGGACAAGCGGGGGCCTCATCTGGAGCCTAAGCCGGGTCTGCGCTTCTGCAGAGCAGCCCCAGGGAGACTGCTCGTCCCCCACTTAC
Source organism: Craseonycteris thonglongyai (assembly GCA_004027555.1). Lineage (NCBI taxonomy): Eukaryota > Metazoa > Chordata > Mammalia > Chiroptera > Craseonycteridae > Craseonycteris > Craseonycteris thonglongyai. The sequence goes on along the minus strand of PVKE010041886.1, from coordinate 9,533 downwards.
CCCTCCACCCAGCACACCTGACACGTTTCACACGCGCTTTTTAAGCCATCAAGCGAATGCAGGAACGAACGGCATGCCTCCTTGGCGTCTTCAGTGCTGGTCCAGAGAAAGGACAACAGGTAAAGCCCATCACACTCCCACCAGGAGGGTGTGCGTGCACACACATGTGTGTGTATGTGCACTGTGCATGTATGTGCATGTTTGCACACACATGTGTGTGCATGTGCGTGTGCACGTGCATGGGTGGATTGTGTGTGTTTTACAGGTGTGCACATTTGCACAGCTGTGTGTTGTGTGCGTGCATGTTTTGCAAATGTGTGTGCACGTGCATGTTTTACAAGTGTGTGCTGTGTGCATGTGTTTTTACAAGTGTGTGCTATGTGTGTACGTGTGTGTGTGCATGTGTTTACATGTGTGTGCATGTGTTTTGCAAGTGTGTGCTCACGTGTGTGTGTGTGCATGTTTTGCAAGTGTGTGCTGTGTGCGCACGTGCGGGTGTGTGCATGCACACAGCTCCTAGAAGCGTGTCACTAACATTTGATGGATTGGGGTGAGAATGTTTGTTTAGTGAGGACGTAAACCCCACCCCCACCCTGACCCACCATGAACTCAGCTGACCCTTTAAGACGCAGCTCCTGGCACTTATAGGAAATCAATCGCGATACTTACTGATCCCCCCGTGAACCCCTCCAGCCGCCAGTCCCAGGGGAACAAAGATGTGACCAATGCCCCCAACTGCCAACCCGGCCGTTCTTTCCAAAACACTGAACACAACGTCTACAACAAGCGGCGTTCACAGCGCATCGCGGGCTCGGCCCTCACTCATTAATCATTTCTCCTTGAACCCCGATGACTCAGTTAGGGAGAAAGAGTGATTCCAATTCTACTGACGAGAAGACTGAGGCTGGGAGGCGGATCGCGCGCTCGGGGCGGGCGCGGCAGTAACGGGGGGCGCGTCCCGTCTGACTGGCCGGGAGGGTCTATCGCTGTCACACACGCGACACAGGAACACGCCCAGCCCGTCCTCATTTACAAACCCGATGTTTCCAGCTCAATGAAATCAGCATCTTAATCACGGCACGAGGGAGGGAACAGCCCTAAAAATTAAATTATGCAAAAATGCTAACTTATAGATATTGATAAATCAAGCAATGCATGTACGATGTAACCCTTGCAAACACAATTTAATTAGCAAATAAAATGCGCACAAAGGATCCCCTTCCGTCTCTCCTCCCCCTGGAGCAGTGACACAGTCAGGGACACGCATGGCTCCCGGGGGTTGCGGGGGGCCGTGCGTGGGAGGCCGCCCCGGCCGCGGGCGCCCTGCGATGGCAGCGTGCACGTGCCAGTACGGGCGACCACGCTAGACGGCTGATGGCTTCAGCCCAGGGCTCCGGTTCCTGGGGAGGTCGGCGCTGCGTCCCCAGCGTCCCCGGGCCACCGGCCCCTTCCCGGTGACCTCCACCGGAGGCCAGCCTCTGCCTCAGGTGACTCAAAGGGACCCAGTCCCCCAGGAACGAAGCAGCTGGAAACCTCTCATTCTTTAGATCAACGGACGACGTGTTTTATCGAAGGTGGTGTTTGGAGACCGCACACCAAAAACTCTGATTTTTCTCAGCACCGCGGGGTCATGGAACGGGGGGACCGCACACGGCCTGCACTGTCCCCAGGGCCGGGGGGCGTCGTCTCCTGCTGCCCCAGCTCCTGCCCAGCGTCTGCGGCGTGAGGGACACGCGGCGCTCGGGTGGCTGCACCGGTGAGACGAACGGGCAGGTGTGGAGCCAGCGCACGCGGGGGGTTGAGAGCCGCACGTGCACTGACACCTGGGCCGACTCAGCCGACGGCCCTCGCGGGAGAGCGACCACGGTCCGGCACGCGCAGCCGCCGGGACCCAGGCCAGCGCCGCTCAGCACAACCCCGGAGCCCGGTCCCGGGAGACGCGTCTGACGAGCAGGCCTCGCTGAGCCGTCGGTCCCGCGCTCCGAACACCACGGGGTCTTGCTCGGGGGGGCGGGCGGCAGCCACCCCGAGGCATCACCGGGGAAATTGCCACCTTACAGCGCGAATCAATGCATCTGCCGATGATGCAAATGTTCATGTCATCTTGTCTCTTTTCTTCTTCTGCCTCCACAACCCGCCAGAGGCGACTTCTGAAAAGGCACTAAAATCCCGACGCCCCCTCCACCCACCGTCGACAAAAGCTTTCCCCACATCCTTTCAGAATGCGCGTGGAAGGGTGACACGGGTGATGAGGGACAGATCGGGGGGCGGGGGGGCCGAGACAAAACGAAACAAGAAACACACCGAAAACAGACATTAAGTTGTCAAGCCAGGCTCTCCGAAAAGAACCGCAGACGGTGCCTGGCTTTCTGCTTCAGGAACGGGGGCCCCCTGCATTGGGGGGTGCTGCCCGCCAGCTGGGCTCCCGGGGCTCCCACGCCCCCCGTGGCTGCAGAGACCAGCATGGGGGCAGCCCTCCAGCCTCAGGCCGCCTCAGCTTTGCAGACGAGACCCTTTCCTGGGGGCCTGTGGCCACTGCCCCCCAGCTTTGCAACCCTTCTGGGGCTCCTGGCACCGGGTGCCACCCTCAGTGCCAACCCACCTTGGGGGGCAGGGTCGTGTGGGACTCAGGCCTGAGGGCAGATCTCAAGCTGCCGAAACAGCCAATTGGCAGCCGATCGCAGCCCCCGGCCTGGGGGCCTTGGCCCCCGAAAGCCGGACACCTGAAGGGCTTCCTGTCACCCGGCTTCTCCGCAGCAACGTGCCTTGTGCCTGACGTGCCTTCACTGGACTGGACCCGAGACCCAACGCCGTTAAAGAATTTTTAAACCTTGTGCGCCGCGTTTTCCTCCAGCCGGTAAAGAATACACGTTTCCAGAGACTTTGAAAGATGCAATTAAATAATCAAGCTACGCAGACTCCATTTCACATGCCCTGGCCACGTGGCCGGTGATGTTTGCCTCCATCACTGATGCAGTTTAGCCAATAGTTTCCACATATTTTCTCCCACTTGGAAACACATTTACAACAATGGCGAGCTCCCGTGCACCTTTCTCACCTTCGCGTCCCAGGGGAGCGGCTGGGCAGGGTGACGCGTGTCACCGCCCTTCCTGACTTGAGCACGGCCCGGGGAGGCGGGGACAGGCGCAGGGCGAGCGGCGTGAGCTGGCGGCACGTCCGGCCACGCCAGGGCTGTGTGGCCACAACAGTTGTGCCCACTCGTGCGAGTGCACCGGGGGGTGGAAAGGAGCGGCCGCCCCTTGAATTACTGCAAAGCCCCGCGGGCCCTCAGATCCAGCCCTTCCACGAACCCCAGTCCCATCCACGTCTGTGGCGATGACCTGGGAACCTCAGACGTGCAAGTGACAACATCAGGGCCACGAGGGCTGCGTGGCATTTCGAGCTTCGTCTCAGTTTTGGGGACGCTGTGGGTCGGCTTCTACAACCTAAGTAGAGTTGTGTGTGCACGTGTGGTTTGGTAAAAAAATAACAACAAAAGGCTAAAAACCCACGAAGGAGGCTGATGGTCCCCAAAGGATGGACAGGGTGACTCTGGAGTGAAGCCACAGGCACCTGGCAGACGAGCCGGCGGGGGACAGGGAGGCGGGCGCCCAGCCCACCTGGGTAACCAGAGGCCCCGCCAGCCGGGGCCCCGGCCGCCGCAGCCGGGACGGCTTCATGAAAAGCGTCAGGTCAACGTCAGCGAGGCCCACGGGGGTCACTTTTCCTGCGTCCGCAGGCGTGACTCTCCTTGTAAAGCCACAGTTAGGACAGGCGGGTGGGGGAGAGGGAGCCCTCCGGACGGAGCCCCCTCCCTGCTGACCCTGCGGAGCCCCCGGCCCTCCGGCATCAGCAAGACCCTCCTGCTGCCGCCCACCGGGGTCCCGGCCCCTCCGAGGGGCTGGCGGGGGTGCCCAGAACCTTCTCCATCTGCCCACTGAGCCCCACGCCCGGCGCCCGGAGGCTTATGGGTGAGCTCCTTGGGTCCGGGCAGACAGGCAGGGGACACGGGGCCAGGGCGCCCGGGGGGCTGTCCCGCAGCACAAGGAGCCAACTGGACCGGCTCTGACCCGGGACGCGCTCCCACCTCCCTCAGGGCCCGGGGTCCCCTCTTGAAATCTGGGACCCGTGTGGGGCTCCCTTGTGGGGAGCTTTGGCGAGGATTAAATGAGTACAGCACTCGAACCCACGCCTCCCGCCACACGCCGGCCGCCGCTTGGTCCACACGTCCCGGTGGGAGGCCCACCGCACGGCGTTCGCCCCCAGGGCCACTTCAGGGGTGACGGATGGACAAACAGCCGAGCCCGTACCTGTCAGGCCCCTCCCCCGCCATGCACTTCCATGGGGGGGGGGGGTCCCGCATCCTCTGGGACCCGCAGGTCAGCCCCCACTCAGGCGGGCAGGGCCCGACGCCTGGCATCTCAGGGCATCAGGACACATCTGTCTCCCTACCGGCACCCCCGGGGGTGGGACCTCCCTGTGCCCCTGGGCAAGGGATGAGGCCTGACCCGTGGGACATGAGCCCGATGTCCCCACAAGGGACATGCAAGTGCGTGCAGACGTGTGTGACAGTCACAGGTGGGTGCCGCTGGCATCGAGGGCAGGGGTCAGGGTGCTGCTGCTATACCCTCTGCACACAGGGCATTCCGCAACACGGGGGTCAGCCACCACGCCCATCCCGACCGCGTCCCCAGGGCAGGTGCCGCTGAGCGAGCTCAGAGAAGAGCCGGGACCTGCCCTCCGTCGTAGCCACAGCGCTAGCGCGAGAAGGACCAGTGTTTAAAAGCAAAAGTGGGGGCCGGGGATCCCCAAACAGAGCCAGCCCAACCAGCCCTGCTCTGCAGCCGGGAAGCCCCGCGGCACAGTCCGCAGAGGCTGGTGGGTGGCACCGCCCGGGCGGGAGGCCTCCGTGCCCGCCCCAGGCCCTGCCGCGCCCAGCCCCCCGGTGGCTAGCTGAGTGGCCCACTTTCCTGAGGTGGCTTCCAAGCCCGTCAGCCTTCATCTGGGACGATGACCCGGGGAACGGCAGCCCGCTGCCCCGGGGCCACATTCAGCACACGTGTCCCCGGCCGTGCACACGTCACTACGCGCTCCCTCAGCTACACGGCAGGCAACCGTGGGGAGGAAAGCTTCTCAGAACAGGAGCTTCTATCGGATAGCAGCCTCCCCAGATGTGCACACACACACGCGCACACAGCACACACACACATGCATGCACACACGTGTGCACATGCGTACACCGACACATGTAGGTGTGCATGCGCACAGCGAGTATGTGTGTGCAGGCATGCACACATGTGTGCACTCGCATGTGCTGTGTACATGAAGTTGTGCCGTATGCACATGGGTGTGTGCGCACACACATTGCGCACATGTGCGTGCATGCTGCACGTGTGCGCGCACACGTGTGTGCATACTACACACCTGTGCGTGCGCACATGTGCATGCACACAGCACACATGCACACCCTGCACACACACATGCACACATGCACACACACACCCGCATCACCACAGCGGGACCCCAGTGGGGTCGTGTGGGCTCGGCTCCACCCGGCTGCACGGGCACCCCAGGACTCAGCTCCCTGCTGCTCCTCTACAAGTGCTGGGTGCCAGCCAGACACTCCAGACCCGGCTGCAGCCCCGTCCCTGCGGCAGCTCCGGGCCGGGTGCCACACAGCCAGGTGCCACACAGCCAGGTAGGACAGGCCGGGAGCCCCCTGGCCCTGGGACGGCTTCGCGCCCCACGCCCCCCAGCCCTGCCAGGTCACAGCGGAAAGCCCCTCGGCTCACAGCCCCTCAACAGGGAGGGGCCTCCGCAGAGTTGCCGAGCCCCACGAGCCAGCCTGGAGCTGGGGGGGGGGTGGGGGAAGCAGGCTGAGGCCTGGTCCCGGCCCCGTGGGGGACCTGTGTCCTGAGCGTGGACGGGGGGGGTCGACCCGCACGAAGCCCGCTTCCGCTTCCCAACTGGCGTCGAGTCTCACTTTAAATAATGCTGAGAACAAAACACAAGCTGATATTTCAGCTTACTTAAAAGGCTTATTAAAAACACTAAATCCAGAGATGTTAAAAAGCCATAATTGCCCTCATTCAAACTGGAAAAATAAATCTACTGGCTTTCTTCTTTTATGATCCTCTTCTAAAAAAAAAATAAAAGTTCATCTAGATTCTCGCGAGCGTCGTTGCTGTCACGCTTTCCCTCCGTTCCAGGCACTCTACAAACACCTGTGCCATTCACAGCCAACTTCCGAGCAGCGGCAGCGGCGTCTGGGGAAGGCGGCTTCCTCACCCGAGACCCCGGCTCGCTCGGGAAGGACGATGGAGCCGGGGGCCCGGCTGCGGGAGCTCCTGCCTTCCCCGGGTCCCAGCTGACACCGAATCCGGCCGCCCTGGGGGCTCCGTGGGCCTGAGCCCACATCTCAGGGCCCAGTGGGCGGCTGTGTGGAGGGGGGCTGCCCGCCGGGGCACCTCCCCGCCTGCCCCGTGTGGGCTGCTGGCTTCCGGCCGGGACCGGAGCAGCGGGCCGCCCAGCCCTGCCGGGTGCAGACAGCCCTGCAGCCGTGAACTTGCTGAGCTGCGAGCGTCCCCACGCGAGGCCGAGCTTTGAAGGCGTAGAAGGAACAGGGTGGGCGCAGAGCCGTGGCCGGAGAGAAGGCAAGTTCAGCGACGGCGCCTTCCCCGGCCTTCCCACGTCACCGTGTCCGTCTGCAGGAACTCCTTGCCCGGACCGGGTTCAGGGTGACAGCGTTTCACCGGCTTCCTCCGCACATGACATACGAGGCACTAACCTTTTTTCACGGGCCCAGATGTTACGTTCATTTCCATCACATTTATGCAAATCTCACTTGAACAGTAAATCAAAAGAAATCTTAAATCATTGCACCCTATTTAAAAAGCCACACCAACTCCAGTGTACGAGCGGCGATATTAGCATAAAGTCACAGTGAAGGGACGGAAGGTGGCAGGCAGGTGTCACAATCCCTTCTGCCGCGTGACGGCCCCAGAGGCCCAGGGACCCAGGTGCCAGTCCGATCCGAGCGTGGCCGCCGGCTCCCCCCGGGGCTCGCGTTTTACCAGAAGAAGGCTGTTCTGCAGAACCAGGGCCGCTGGAAGTTGTGCAAACTTTGGACAAACAGCAGTCCCTCTGCCCAGGGGCCTGGCCCGTAGGCCCGTGTCTGCAGGCGCAGGGGCCCCCGGGGACGGTCCCCACAGCTCTCCTCCTCGTGGGGGAAGCCGGTTGCCCGGGCTCCGCCGGCGGCATCTGTCCCAGCCTGGCGGCCTGTGCGTGCCACCAAGCCGATCAGCCGGCTGTTCATGGTGGAACCAGGAGACATTTGCACTCGGCTATCAGAATGACATCATAACTAAAGCAGCCAGAAGCCAGAAGCCCGAGCGCTGCCCCTGTGCCCCCACGCCACCCCGGGGCCACCCCCAGGCCCCGGCCCCTGACAGGAGGGGCGGTGGGGCCCAGGCCCCAGCAAGTTCTCGGGAAACAGGAACTAGAAGGATAGTTTTCTCTCCAGCAAATGGACTCCCCTGCACCCCGGCCCGGGTTCTGAAAACTACACATCACGGCAACAACGTTCGACTCTGTCTTTTTAGTAAATGAGAGAGGCCATGAAACCACGCTCCTCATCCGGCAAGGGCCCGCGCGGTTGAGGAGGGCAGCTACTACCTTCTGACTCCGCAACGGATGGCGTTTTCAGCAGCACCGACCGTCTCGGGGCGACCCCCCTGCTCCCCAAAGAGGCCGTGCACGCTCCCCGGGCCTCAGAAACAAACGGCGGTGCCCTGGGAGAAGCCCTTCCCGGTCTTGTTTTGCTTGCTTTCCTCTCTGTTTAAAGCACAGCCACCGGCCACACGCCTGCACACGCGCGCGCACACGCGCGTGCACACGCGCGCGCGCGCGCACACAGAGCCAGAGGCACAAACCTCGCAATCCCGGGGGAGGAATCTGGCCGCGACCTGCATCCACCGCGCGGCGCCGGGAGCCGCCGGCCGGCTCGCCCGCTCCTCGCCGCTCTGCCCTCCGCGGCGACACGGACCGACTGCCCGCCCCAGACCCGAGGTGCCCGAGGTGCCCGAGGTGCCCGCCGGCGCGCGCGCGGCCCGAACGCCTCACCTGCACGGGGAAGTCGGCGGGCAGAAGAAGAAAAGAAGAAGAAAAGTTGCGCGCGGTGCCCGCCTGGAGCCCGGGCGCCGCCGGCGAGCCGCCCCGGGGCCGAGGTCCGCGCGCCGCCCCCGGAGCAGGCGAGGCCGCGCCGGGCCACCTCCTCGGTCCCCCGCTCTCGAGCGTGCAGGTCGCGGCGGTGTCGCCCGGGTTTTCTAACAAGTTTCGGGGAGGAAGGCGGAGGGCCGGGGAATCCAATTGCGCAAATGCGCTCCGGCCCGGGAGGCGCGCGCCCGGCCCGGCGCCCGCGGCCGCACGAGTTCCCGGAGCAGCCCCGGGGCCCGGCCGATGTTTTGGGGGCGCGTCACGCCCACGCCGGGTCCCGCCGCCCCGGCCTCGCCAAGTTCATTAAAGCGGCAACGTCCGCTTCCCCGGGGCCTCGCCAAGCGCGCGCGCGCGCGCGCGCGCGGGCTCGCGGGCCACCGACCCGCCCCGGCCCGGGCGGTGGGGGGCGCGCTGCCCGGCCGCTCCCGTCCCCGTAGGTCGCCCGCGCTCCACTCCGAACAATGAACAAAGATGTGGGCGATGGGAGGAGGGCACCCCCGCCCCCGGCACGGAGCACAGCGGGTCTGAGAGTGCGAGCCCAGGGGCTCCTATCAGACGGGGCCAGCCGCCCCCCACCCGTGCGCACGCACACGCGCGCGCGCTCACCCCACCCCAAGTTCACCTAAGCCCGGGCTGCAGACGGGGGCGCCCAGGCCCGAGCTCCAGGGGCCGCCCAGGGCGCTGGGGGGGGGGGTCCCCGGAGACGGGGGTGGCGAGCCCCGCCGGCCCCGACCTCCCCGCGCCGCCGCCCGATGCGCTCAGCAAACGCGGCCCCTGTCGGGCGGCCGCCAAACTGCACGGCGGCGGCGGCGGCGGCCGGGAGCCGGCGCGGGGAGGCGGTGCCCGAGGCCGGCCCCGCGCCCCCGCCCCGCCCGGCCCGCCGGCCCCGCGCCCCGGCCCGGACGCCCGCCCGCGCGCACCGCGGCGCCCCAGCCCCGCGGGACCCGGGGCGCCGCGCAGCCGCCGTGCCGGCCGCCAAAGGGAGGGCGCAGGCGGCCGGCAGCGCGCGTGCCCCGCCGGGCGCCCCCCGTGCCCACGGGCGGACCGGGGCAACTTTGCACCTGCGCCCGGGGCGCCGGGCCGGCCTGGCCCGAGGGCGGGGGCCCGGCCGCCGCCGCCGCGCGCCCCCTCCCCGCGCCTCTAACTTGTGTGCCGGGCGCCTCCACCTTGCGCCGTGTGCACGGAGACGGCTGCGTTTCCCATTATTTGCAAAACCGCAACAGATGGGCGCGCCCCGAGCTGGACAGCGTCCTGCTCATCATCAGAGAGAAGCCCCCCCAACCCTTTTCCTTTTTTTTTTTTTTTTTTTTTTTTTTTTT
>PVKE010041885.1:0-13975 GCA_004027555.1 Craseonycteris thonglongyai | reverse complement strand
ATATGGGGTTGGAGGGGGACCTGATTCTGGGAGCTGGGCACATAATGCGATGCATGGGTGATGTGATGTGAAGTTGTACATTGGGAAACTGTCTGATTGTTACCAACCAATGTCACCCCATTAAATTTAACAATAAAATATAAAAATATATAAAAAAAAAAGAATAGATCACATGCTGGGACACAAAGCTAGTCTTATAATATTTAAGAAGATTGAAATCATCCAAGTGTATTCTCTGATCACAAAGCTTTGAAATTGGAGGTCAGCTACAAAAAGAAAGCTGGAAAAACCACATATACATGGAGATTAAATAGCATGTTAATTATAAATGAATGGCTCAAAGAACCAAAAGAAGAGATTAAAAAATACATAGGAACAAATGACAATGAAAATACAGCCTACTAAAATTACTGGAAAGCAGCAAAAGCAGTAATAAGAAAGAAGTTTACATCACTACAGACCTATCTCAAGAAACAAGAAAAATCACAAGTAAATAACCTAATATCACACTTTTAAGAACAAGAAAAGAAAGAACAAAAGCCACCCAAAGTCTGCAAAAGAAAGGAAATAATAAAAATTAAAGCAGAACTAAATGAAATAGAAAATAGAAAAACAATAGAAAAAATTAATGCAACAAAAAGCTGATTCTTTGAAAAAAATAATAAAATTGACAAACCTCTGGCTAGGTTCACCAAGGGAAAAAGAGAAAACACAAATATTCTGAATTAGTAATGAAAGAGGGGAAATTATAATTGATACCATAGAAATAGAAAGGATTATACAAAAATACTATGAAGGGCTATATGCCACCAAATTTTGCAACCTAGAAAAAATGGACAAGTTTTAGAAACATATAGTCTACCTAGACTGAATCCAGTAGAACTGGACAACCTAAACAAACCAATCAACAGTAAGGAAATAGAAACAGTCATCCAAAACCTTCCCAAAAGCAAGTGTCCAGAACAAGATAGTCTCACTAACAAGTTTTACCAGGCATTCAAAGCGGAACTAACACCTATTCTCCTCAAACTTTTCCAAAAAATTGAAGAAGAGGCAACACTTCCCAACTCATTCCATGAGGCCAACATTACCCTAATACCAAATCCTGGCAAGGACGTCACAACAAAAGAAAACTATAGACCAATCAATATCTGATGAACACTAATGCAAAAATTCTAAACAAAATAGTAACAAATAGAATACAACAATGCATTAAAAAGATTATTCATCAAGATAAAGTAGGATTCATCCCAGGGGCATCAGGATGGTTCAACATATGCAAATCAATGAATGTGATACACCACATAAACAAAATTAAAGATAAAAAACATGATTATATCAATTGATGCAGAAAAAGCATTCAACAAGATACAATATCCATTTATGATCAAAACACTTAACAAAATGAGTATAGAAGGAAAGTACTTCAACATAATATATATATGTATGACAAACCCTCAGTGAATGTCATACTGAATAGGAAAAACTGAACCTTTTTCTTCTAAAATCAGGAAGAAGACAGGGATGTCCCCTGTCACCACTGGTATTCAACATAGTGCTGGAAGTTCTGGCCAGACCCATTAGGCAGGAAAAAAATAAATAAAAGCCATCCAAATTGGAAATGAAGAAGTTAAACTCTCACTTTTTGCAGGTCACATGATCCTTTATATAAAAAACCCTAAAGATAACACCAGAAGATTATTAGAAATAATAAATGAGTACAGTAAATTTGCAGGATACAAATTCAATGTATAAAAATCCACAGCATTTTTATATACAAACAACGAAACTTCAGAAAAAGAAATGAGAAAAACGATACCATTTGTGATAAAAACAAAAAGAATAAAATACTTAGGAATAAACTTAACAAAGAACGTGAAGGACTTATACATGGAAAACTATGACAAAGAAATTGAAGAGGATACAAAGAGATGGAAGAATATTCCATATTTATGGTTTGGAATAATCAACATAGTAAAGATGGCCCTATTACCCAAAGCAATATATAGACATCAAAATCCCACAGACATTCTTTCAAGAAATAGAATTTTTAAATTATCAGATTCATATGGAACCACAAAAGGCCCTGCATTGCCAAAGCAATCCTCAAAAAAAAAATAAAATAAAATAATACAGCAGTTTGTGACAACATGGACGGACATTGAGAACATCTTATTAAGCGAAGTAAGTCAGAATGAAAGAATCAAGAAACATATGACCTCACTTATAGGTGGAATATAAAAGTGAAAGTAACAAAGACTTATGGACACAGTCAAAGTTTAGTGGTTGCCTGAGGGCAAGGGGGTGGTGGGTGGGAGAGCTGGGGCAGGGGGGAGTAGGGAGGGGGAATCGAACATACATTAATGGAAAGTGAGCTGATTCTGGATGGTGAGCACATAATGCAATGTACAGACAATCTAATATAGAATTATACACCTGGAAACAATGTAATCGATATCAATCAATATCACCCCAATAAATTTAACAATCAAAAAAAAAATCTTATGAGAGGCGCCACCTGGGAACATGGTTCAATGTATTAGGAAATCAATAGATGTCTGTTTTCCTTCCTAGATGTAACATTATTTAAATGTAATGTCAAAGGATCATTTAATATGACTATAGGATAACCACTTTGGGCAGTTGTTTTGGGGATATCCATGAGAGCTGACTGTATGCACCCCAAATATCCCAGAAAGTCTTCAACTAAGGAGCTAGTTATGCAAAGACCTGTGGATTTATGTTTACCAAACCCTCCACAGCAGAATTATTTTTTGTTTTTGTAATTTTCCAAACTAGAAAGAATTCAAAGGTGCATCAACAGAATAGATAAATTGATTGTGAAATACTAGATGGCACTTGGGTCACAGAGTTTGGGTTTATGGGGAGCATTACTTGGGTCATGGACATTTGGTTTGCAATTGGGGAAGCTTGGGATATAAAGGTTTGGTTTGCAGGGAGCAGCCCGATCAGCCCACGAGGCACAGCAATGTCTGTGGTGTTCTTCCTAGTAGTTTGGCTGGAGAAGATAGGAGGTCTTTGAGGTTAAAAACATGCTGCCTTCTCCAGTCACTGGTGTTCTGACAATAAATATATATGTTATGACCTCACTTTTATGTCAGTCTATTGGCACAGACAACATGAGCCCAGACTTGGTTTCCCTCCAGTAACAGAATCACCAGCAGACTAGATGGAACATAAAATTGAATCACCAAACTGGAAGATAAGGTAGCCGAAAGCATCTGGTCAGAAAAACAAAGAGAAAAAAAGAATTTAAAAAATGAGGGTAGTTTAAACCTAATATTTGCATCTTAGGGGTACCAGAAGGAGAAAAAAGAAAGCAAGGAACTGAGAACCTATTTGAAGAAATAATGACTGAAAACTTCCCTAACCTGACAAAAGAAACAGACATAAAAGCTCGGGAAATACAGGGAGTCCCAAGCAAGATAAACTCAAATAGGACCACACCAAGACAAATTATAATTAAATGGGCCAAAGTTAAAGACAAAGAGAGAATCCTAAAAGCAGCAAGAAAAAGGTGACTAGTGACTTATATGTGAGCTCCCATAAGACTGTCAACTGATTTCTCTACAGAAACTTTGCAGGCCAGAAGGGAGTGGCAGAAAATATTCAACATGATGAAAAGCAAGGACCTACAACCAAGATTACTCTGCCCACCAAAGCTATCATTCAAAATCAAAGAGCTTCCCAGACAAGAAAAAGCTAAAAGATTTCACCACCACCAAACCAGTATTACAAGGAATGTTAGAAGGACTGCTTTAAGATGAGGAAAAAAAGCAAAATTATAAATAATAAAATGGAAATAGCTACATATCAACAAATACCTTCAATTTAAATCTCCAATTAAAGGACATGGAGGATATTGCACTGAGTGGAGTGTCAATTAGAGGAACACAGATGCAAGTTGACTTTGTTTATAGGTGAAATCCAAAGAAGAAAATAGAAACAGATTCATAGATATAGAAAACATTTGGGTTTTTGCCAGATGACATGAGGGTTGGGGGACAGGGTGAAATAAAGGGAAGGGACTGGGAAGTTTAGTTTGGTAGTTACAAAGTAATAGTTATAGGGATATATAACATGGGATATACTCAATAATGATGCAATAACTATGGGTGGCATCGGATGGGTACTAGATTTGTTGGGATGATGGAAGGTTGGGAGGGGTGGGTTAACAAAGAAGCAGAAATCAAGAATTATAAATTCACAGTCACAAAATAGTCACAGGGATGTATAGTGCAGCATAATTCATATAGTCAATAACTTTGTGATAACATATGTAATAACTATATAGTGTCAGATGGGAACCAGATGTATCAGAAGAAGGATTTTATAAACTATAAAAATGTCTCATCACTGTGCTGAACACCTGAAATCAGTATAATATTGTATATAAAATAAAATTGAAAAATAAAAATAAATGAGAAAAAAGAAAGGCATATTTTATACTGATAAATGTACAAGCCACCCAGAGAATATACCACAAATCTTCATGTACCTAACTACATAGTCTTAAAATATATGCCAGATACTCAAGTGTTTTCACCTTTTAACAGCTGTAGAATTAGGATATGACATAATCACAATGTCTTCTGATAGTTGTTGCCTGGGTGGCACTCACTGTGTGTGCAGTCATGAACTGATCTGTAATTCTCATGATTGGTGGATGACTGCAAGCCCTGCATTTCAATCAGCAAACAATGTAAGGGCCATTTGGGGAGGGTTATAGTTCGAGACCTTCCATTGACACTTTTTAGTAACATGAATAAAGCAACAGCACTGATGTGAACACCTGGGAAAGAAACCTCAGAGACAGTAGTAAAGCACTTTTAAAGAATTTCTGTCTTAATCATGCTCTTGAGGAACCAGAAGATAAGATGTGCAGGAAAACATGGACATCAGTGGCTCTAACTCAAAAAGCAATTTAGAAACATCAGGTTCTGAAAGTAACCAAGTCTTAGAATACCTTAACCCATACATTTCACACATATTTTCATATATATATATATATATATATACTCAAGAGAAATGTATGATAAATGATTTATAAATAAGTCTAAAATAAAACTTATTTTAAATAAGAACTTTTTCAATAAGTAGAAATATTCTCATGGATAACAAAGCATTGTGTCATAGAAATTGGTAGCTTTTTCCTTTAATAGTTTATAATATAATAATGAATCACAATGAAAATCAGTAGCTTTGGTGGTAAGAGCTCACATCTTAGAGACAAAGTATAGGTGTTAAATCTTCATCCCCTAGCTCTCTAGGTATGTGAACTAAAGTTCCCCTTTGCTTTGAGCTTCCCATTTGAAAAACAAATATTATAATAATGCCTCCCTCTTAAGCTGTTGTGAAGATGATGTGAGAGAATAATATATGTAAAGGCCTCACCACAGTGTCTGATACACAGCACGCGATGAATAAATGTGAAAACTTTATATCAAAAATAAAAATGGATAAAAACACAAAGAGAATTCTTTAAATACATTGTAATATGTGAGATTTTGAATGCACACCTCCTCAGACTGACAGAGACCAAGAAGTTAAAAATAAGCAGAACACTTGAATAACACTAAAAATAAACTTCATATAATAAATAAGTTTTTTGACCCATCAGAGAATATATATTATTTTCAACCATACATAGCACAGTCACAGAAATTGAATATGTGTTAAGCCATAAAGAAATTGTCAACAAAATACAAAAAATAGAAATCATGATAGAGGTCACACTTCCTAAACACAACATAATAAAATAAGAAATAAATGAAGATAACAAATACATATATGTGTGTGTGTGTGTGTGTGTGTGTGTGTGTGTACTTAAGTGATAAATTACATAGAAGGAAATAGTGTACAAAAATGCATATTTGTATGCTGCCTACAAGACACCCACTTCAGATCAAAAGACACACACAGACTGAATGTAAAGGAATAAAAAAAGATACTACATGTAAATGGAACCAATAAAAAAGGTGGGGTAGCTATACTTACAAGGGCTGTCTGGAAAGTATTCAGTCATGTAATACAAAAAATAGATGCATTTATGGATGGATTTTTTCTGGACAGTTCCTGTATACCAGACAAATACACTTTAAAACAAAGGCTATATTAACAGAAAAAGAAGGTTCTTTTATAAAGACAAAGGGATAAATTCAACAACAGGATATAAATTACCTTTTTAAATATTTATGCACTGAACAGAGGAGCACCTAAATATATAAAGCATATATTGATGAACATAAAGAGAGAGCTCGACAGTAACACAGTCAAAAGAAGTTAGAGAGGGGGCTCCTAAGACAGCAGCATAAGATCAGTACCCTGAAACCTATCTGGGAAGGGACATTCGAATAAAAGGAACTTTATTAGGGAAACTCTGAGAAACACAGCCTCAGTTGAGAGAGCCACACAACGCAAGACACCTGAAAGTTAGAGAAAAAGGGGCAAGCTGGAAAAAAGGAGGAGGAGCAGTGTGGATACAAGGCCACAGAATGCAACCCAGGGCTGGCAGACAGAGGGGGTTTGGGGGACTTAGGCTAATGTGGAGCCAGATCCAAGGCAGGCTGGAAGCTGCGACCCAATGAGAGCAGAGGCCCCATGAGACTACGGACAATTTAAAATCTGAACCCAAGTGGCAGTGCACTGAAGCCCCATGTGGCGTGCTGAAGCCCCATGTCCTAGGTGGGACAGGGACAGAGCTGGGGTGCCTTAATCACCCAGGGCAGAGAAGGAACAGGGCCCTATCCAAAGCTTCAGTGCACATAGAGTCAGTGGCCCACAGACGCTGCAGAGCTGATTCGAAAAAAACTGACTATCAGAGAAACTGCTTCCCTGCCACTGGCTTTTGGAATCAAAGTGCAGCCCTGGAAGAGGAGTGGGTGTGGGCAGAGGACAAGGAGAAAGACTGAACCTTGCCTCCATTTTGGCCGACCAGCTTCCCTGCTCATGGCAAGATATGTGTCCATATTTCGGCTGTGCCACCCTGCCTGGCACCCAGGCAGCTGTGCCAGCCTCCTGAAGCCCAGAAGCATGGACTCAAGGGAGCAGTTCGGCTCTGGATGAGGGTGAGGCTAAGAACACAGCTGGGAAGCAGAGTGCACTCCTGGAAGAGGCTCAGGCAAGGGCTGGGGATAAAAGTGCAAGGTTGAGCTGCACACCAGCCTCCCTATTCATGGTGGGACTGGCTTCTATACCAGACAAACTCAGCTGCCCAACTCTGTATCAGCTGGGCCAGCACCCTGAAAACTAGTGAGGAGGGCACAGACTGGCCATGGGTGAGATGGATTCTCCGATGGGTCTAAGATAATGTAGCTGGGAAGGTGGAGTGCTTCCCCAGAGGAGAGACTGGACAGTGTGCACACTGACCACTGGCTCCCTGGTGACAGAATAATTTGCTATTGTGTCTCAGCCTGCCCCTAAACTTCCCCACCCTCATTCCCCAACTGGTTGGTATTCTATCAGCTAAGCCAGTACCTTTGAGAGCAATCCTAGGACACAAAGCAACCTTATCCAATGCCTTCACCTCCCAGGCAGAATTATTAGACACAGAAACCGACTGCTTCCCTTAACCCTCTCCCAAAACTCACCTCCCCTTAACTGAACCCCAACTACTATATGCTATATGGCAAGATGAAATTACCCTGTAACTCAAACCTGGGCCATCTACAACTAACCCTGTCCCTGTAGGAACAGACAGGAGAGCCAAGAAAGACTTCAAAACACAGATGCAACAGCCAGACTTTTCTGACATTGACATCAGAGACAAACCATGCCATTGGCCACCTCACTTTTCCAAAAAGGAGGTGATCAAAACTAAGACAACTGGCTCAAAAAAGAAAAGTTCCTATTCTAGGGAAACCCCTAGAGAGAGAACATACTCATGCCTAAGGTGGAAAAAAGATATATCCAATGCAATGAATACCTAGGGATCCAAGCCACTTCAAAAGAAAATAAAACATCTCCAGAAAAGAAACTTATGGATTTAGAAGCATATAAACTCAGTGAAACAAAATTCAGGGCTACAATCCTTAAGACACTCAGAGAGCCCAGAAAAGGTTGGCAAAATACCCAAATGCCATTAAATGACCTCAGTAAGAATATCTCTGATTAAAATCAATACAGTACCAACAAAACTGAGACATTAGAGCAGAACCTAAAACAAACTCCTGGAAACGAAAAGCATAATAGAATTGAGGAAAGAACTAACCCACATAAAAAACAGAGCTGACCAGATGAAAGATAGAATTAGTGACATCAAAGATAGAAACATGGAAATATCACAGAATAAAGAAGAAAAAGATATGAGAGTCAAGAGAAATGGGAGATCTCTATAAGAACTATCTGCTCCATTAGAAAGAGCAATATTAGAATAATAGGGGTATCAGAAGGAAGTGAGTTGAAATCTTCTCAGAGCCTTTTAAAGCAGATAGTAGATCAGAACTTTCTTAACCTATGAAAAGAACTGAAACCACAAATTCAAGAGAAAAACAGGAACCTCAACATTATTTTAGCTCTCTGAGTATGTTAAGAATTGCAGCCCTGAATTTTGTTTCACTGAGTTTATATGCTTCCAAGGTACATTATTCTGAAGATGTCAGAAACCAAAGACAAAAAAGAACCCCCAAGGCCACCAGGGGAAAAAAAGTACATAACCTATCAGGCTGTCATCAGACTTCTCAGCAGAAACTCTGCAAGCCAGGATAAAGTGGAGCCAATTTTTCAAAATGTTAAATGACAGAAATTTTCAGCCAAGAACTAACTATACAGCAAAATTAACCTTTAGATATTAAGGAGAAATAAAGACCTTCTCAGACATACAGAAGCTGAGAGAATTCTCTAACACAAGGCCACCATTTCAAGAAATACTGAAGGAGGCTATTTGAACTCTTATCAATCAATCAATCAATAAATAAATAAATGGGAAAAGTTGGGACAACAAAGAAATAAAAAGGAAGAAAGAAATGAACACAGACAATCTTCATATATCAATCATCACCCTAAATGTAAATGGACTGAACTCACCAATAATGTGGCACAGAGTAGAAAATTAGATTAATAAACAAAACCCAACCATATGCTGTCTACAAGAGACACACCTCAGCCACAAGGATAAACACAGGCTCAAAGTGAAAGGGTAGAAAACAATACTCCAAGCAAATGACATTAAGAGAAAAGCATGAGTGACCATACTGATTTCTCATGGAACAGACATCAGGATAAAAGGAACAAGATATAAAATGGACATTTCATGTGATAAAAAGGAAAATACATCAAGAAAACATGACAATCATTAATGTATTTGCCCCTAATCAGGAAGCACCAAAATTTACAAAGCAAATGCTAATAGGTCTAATAAGAGAAACTGACAAAACATGATTATAGCAGGGGACCTCAGCACTCCTTTGACAACCTTGCACAGATCACCCAAGCAAAAAATAAATAAGGAAATAGCAGCCTTAAATGATACATTACAGCAATTGGATATATTTGACATTTATAGAACACTCCATCTTAAAACACAGGCTTATACATACTTTTCTTGTGCACATGGAACATTTTCAAGGATAGACCATATGCTGGGAAACAAAACCAGCCTTTGCAAATTCAAGAAGATTGAAATCATATCAAGTGTATTCTCAGACCACAAAGCTTTGAAATTAGAAATCAACTGTAAAAAGAAAACAGAAAAAAAATAACATATATGTGGATATTGAACAACATGCTATTAAAACTGACTGGATTAAAGAAGAAATAAAACAAGAGATTAGAAAATTTATAGAATCTAATGATAATAAAAATACTTCATACCAGCAGAGGGAAAGCACTAGTAAAATTTATAGCAGAACTTAATGAAATTGAGAACAAAAAAATAATTGATAAAATTAATGCAACAAAAAAACTGGTGTTTGAAAAAATTAATAAAATTGACAACCCCCTGGCTAGGCTTACCAAAGGACAAAAATAAAAATTACATATATCCAAAATTAGAAACAACAGGGGCAAAATTACAACTGATATTACAAAAATACAAACATCAATAAAAAAATTATGAGAAGCTTTATGCCACTAAATTTGACAGCTTAGAAGAAATAGACAAATTTCTAGAAACATATAGTTTACCTAGACTGAACCAAGAAAAACTGGATAAACTAAATTAAACCAATCAACCATAAACAACTTAAAACAATTATCCAAAACCTCCCCAAAGGCAAAGTCCTGTACCAGAAGTCTTTACCTATCAGTTTTACCAAGCATTCAAAGAAGATTTAATAGCCATCCTCCTCAGACTACTCAAAAAAATTTGAGATGAGTCAATATTCCCCAACAACTCATTCTAGGAGGCCAATATTTTCCTAATACCAAAACCTGGGAAGGATGATACCAAAAAAGAAAACTATAGACCAATATCTCTGATAAACACTAATGCTAAAATCCTGAACAAAATATTAGTAAATAGAATACAACAATGCATTAAAAAGATTATACATTATAATCAAGTGGGATTCATGTTAGTGGCACAAGGATGGTAAAACATAAGCAAATCAATCAATGTAATACAGTACATGAACAAAATAACAAATAAAGGCCATATAATTATTTCATTTGACACAGAAAAAAGTATTTGACAAGGTACAACATCCTTTTATGATCTAAACACTGAATAAAATAGGAATTGAAGGAATGTACTTCAACACAATAAAGGCCATGTATGACAGACACTAAGTTAACATTATACTAAATGGGAAAAAACTGAAGCCTATTTTCCTAAAACTAGGAACAAGACAGGGATGCCCTCTCTCACCACTGCTATTCAATATAGTACTGGAAATTCTAGCCAGAGCAATCAGTCAAAGGAAATAAATAAAAGGCATCTGAATTACGAAAGAAGAAGTCAAACTGTCACTCTTTGCAGATGACATGATTCTTTATATAGAAAACTCTAAGGACTCTACCAGAAATCTATTAGAAACAATATACATATACAGTAAAGTTGCAGGATACAAAATCAATGTACAAAAATCAACTGCGTTTTTATATGCCAACAATGAAACATCAGAGCAAGAAATAAAAAAATTTATTCCTTTTGCAATCACAACAAAAGGAATTCTTAGGAATAAATCTAACAAAGAATGTAAAGGATTATACACTGAAAACTGTTAAGACATTATTTAAAGAAATTGAAGAAGATACAAAGAAATGGAAAGATATTCTGTGTACATGGATTGGAAGAATCAACATAGTTAAAATGGCCATATTATCCAAAGCAATATACAGATTTCATGTAATTCCCATGAAAATCCCATAGACATTTTTTTCAAGACATATAGATTTAAAACTCATCAAATTTGTATGGAACCACAAAATAACCTGAATTGCCAAAGCTTTCCTAAGGAAAAAAAGAATAAAGCCGGAGGCATTACACATCCTGACTTCAATCTGTACTACAATGCCTCAATAATCAAAACAAGCTTGGTATTGGCAGAAAAACAGATACACAGACCAATGGAACAGAATTGAAAACACAGAATAAACCCACAAATATATGAACAGATTATTTTTGACAAAGGAGAGAAAAATAAACACTGGAACAAAGAAAGCCTCTTCAGTAAATGGTGCCAGGAAAATTGGAAAACCACATGCTAAAGACTGAATGTGAACTGTGATCTGTCACCATATACCAAAATTAATTCAAAATGAATTAAAGACCTCCAAATAAGACCTGAAACAAAAAATTGCAAATAAGAAAACATACTAAACTTATAGACATGGGTTCAGGGAGAACTTTATGAATGTGAACTCAAAGGCAAGTTAAGGAAAAGTAAAAATAAATGAATGGGACTTTATCAAATTAAAAAGTTTCTGCACAGCAAAGGAAACCAATAACAAAGAAAAGAGGCAACAAACCAATTGGGAGAAAATATTTGCAAACAATGCCTCTATTTATAAGAGGCTAATATCTAAAATAAAGAACTTGTACAACTCAACAACAAAAAACAAGCAATCCAATGAAAAGATGGGCAGATCTAAACAGACACTTCACCCATGAAGACATACAAATGGCTGACAGACATATGAAAAAAATGCCCCAACTTCACTAACTATTAGGGAGGTGCAAATCAAAACCATGATGAGATACCATCTCACACCTGCTAGAATGGCTATAATCAACAAAACAAGGAACAGCAAGTGCTGGAGAGGCTGTGGAGAAAAAGCAACGCTTATATATTGCTGGTATGAATGCAAATTGGTACAACCACTTTAGAAGATGGTATAGAGATTGCTTATAAATTGGGAATGGAGCTTCCTTATGACCCAGCAATCCTGCTTCTGGGCATCTACCCAAAACACCCGAAAACCTTAGTCCATAAAAACATACCTCAATGTTTATTGCAGGGCTGTTCACAGTGGCCAAAACATGGAAACAACTAAAGTGCCCCTTGATAGATGACCGTATAAAAAAGCAGTGGTACATATATACAATGGAATATTGCTCAGCAATAAGACAAGATAAATTTCTGTGATTTATAACAACATGGATTGACCTTGAGATCATCATGCTTAGTGAAATAAACCAGAAAGGAAAAGCTAAGAACCATATGACTCCATTTGTATTTGGAATATAAAAAAAAAAAAAAAATCAACAAAGAAACAAAATCTCATAGACATATTCAATAGTTTTGTGGTTAGCTGAGGATAAGTGGGGAGGTGGGTCTGAGAGGGCTCAGAGCTAAATATATGGTGATGGAAAGAAAGCTGACTGTGGGTGGTCAACACATATTGTAACACATACACAAAATACTGTAAATCGTACGCCTGGAACTTATGTAATTTTTACTAAACAATGTCACCCTAATAAATTTAACAATAAAAGAAAAACAGTAATAGAGTCATAGTAAGACACCCTATTGACATCAATGAATAAATCTTCCAGGCAGAAAATCAACAAGAAAACAATAGCCAAAATGACACATTCTACCAGATAAAATTACTTGATATTTTCAGAAAATTTCATTTCAAAACAGCAAAATATACCTCCTTTTCAAGTGCACCTGGAAAATTTATAAAAATGGTAGACAACAAAGCAAGGCTCAATAAATTTAAAAAGATTGAAATTAAAGTAAGTGTCTTCTCTGACCACATCATATGAAACTAGAAATTAATTATGAGAAGAAAACAGAAACACACAAACACATGGAGGCTAAATAGCATGTTACTAAACAATTAAAAATTAGCAATGAGATAAAGGAGAAAATAAAAAGCTACCTGAAGACAAGTAAAAATGAAAACACAATTACCCCAAATCTAAGGAACACAGCTGAAGCAGTCCTAAGAGAATTCAGGCATGCAGGCCTGACTAAAAAATAATAAATAGACAAATAACCACAAATAAATATTCAATTAAAAAACTGACCTGGTTACCCTTAAAGGAACTAGAAAAAGAACAGCAATCAAAGCCCAAAATGAGTAGAAAAAAGGAAATAATAATTATCAGAATAAAAATAAAGGCTAAAAATAAAATAAAATAAAAGATCAATGAAACAAAGAGCTGTTTCTTATAAAGCATAAACAAAATTGTTAAAACTTTAACTCAAGTTTGTCCAACCCATGGCCCAGGGCTGGCTGCAGGTAGCTTAAGACAACTTTAGAGATTTATTTTTATTGTTTTTTTTACAGGGAGAGACAGACAGACAGAGAGAGACAGAGAGAAGGGGGAGGGCCCAGAGCAGTCTCCATAGTTGACAGAAGACAACTTTAAATGCAGTCCAACACAAATTCATAAATTTTCTTAAAACATTATGAGATTTTTTTGCAATTGTTTTTAGCTCATCAGCTATTGTTAGTGTTAGTGAATTTTATGTGTGGATCAAGATGATTCTTCTTCTTCCAATGTAGTCCAGGGAAGCCAAAAGATTAGACCCCCTGAATACAAGAATAAACTCAAAATGGATTA
>PVKE010041884.1:0-13975 GCA_004027555.1 Craseonycteris thonglongyai | reverse complement strand
AAATATATATATATTAAAAATATATATATATTTTTTTTTAAGGTTTTTTTTTTTTTTTTGAGAGAGAGAGAAATACATAGACAGAGAGAAGGGAGAGGGCCCAGAACAGTCTCCATAGTTGCACATCATTGGTTTTTCCACATAGTTTCATTCCACAGGTGGGCTTGGGGCTGCACAGGGCAGGAACTGGACCAGGGTCTCGCCCCAGTGAGAACTGAACTGGGGGAATTCCCAAGTTCAGCATATGGGTCAGCATGGCCGGGGCCGGGATTTGATCCTTGCTCTACGGGGCTGCAAAGTGAGCACCTAACCCACTGAGCCATCCCAGCTTCCCGAATGTGGTGAATAAATAGAAATTTATAAGAAGCCTAAAATATACATATAGAGATTAAAATAACCAAATGTTTAACAATTGAAAAAGAACCCACAAAATCACAAGTTTAGGTTGGAACAAAGTTTTAGAGGAGTTCATACTATGTAGAGATCAATTCTAGCTGGAATTACTCTCCATGGAAGAGTTTGCATTAGGCTAAAGTTTGAAAGATGGGACAAAATTTCTCCGTTGGAAAAGTATGCTGAAAGAATTGGAATCTCAGACAACCAAAGCAGCATTATTAAAGGCACTGGTAAAAAAAAAAGTAGATGCCATTTTTAGAAAGTCAGCATAAAATTTTATAATAGCACCTTTCTACCGTAGGAGAATATCATTCAATGGGCAAGTAATGCATTTATTTTTATTATCAAAGTTTAGTAAATGAATGTTTAATTCATATAAGAAGACGCAAATGTAAGGCACTCTGATAATTTGAAAAAATAAAAAGAGTTATCAAGACCTGTGAAATGGGAAAAGGGACTACCATGTGTATAATAAAAGCACTTAAATTATAAATTATATGCAAAGGTTTAATTGAGATGGAAAAGCTGAGAACAATATACCGGTAGGCATTTTGTTTTTGGCTAAGAACATAGGGAAACATTGAATAGTTTCAAATTTGAAACAATTGTCTTAAAGACCTGGAAATTTAGTAGTTATCTCAATGTATATAGAGAAAAATAAAACAGAGACAATCTACATTTCATCTATTTTATTATTTTTGGCAACGGTTTATTTTAAGCTGTGTAAAACAGAAAACAAATTATTTTCACACCAGATAAACTATATATTTTCCCTAACCTCTGTGAACCATTTTTGTTGCAACTCAATGGCAGGTTCCTATAATGCATCAAAGTTGGCCCTATTTGAGACACTTCTGTT
The DNA here is from genome assembly GCA_004027555.1 of Craseonycteris thonglongyai. NCBI lineage: Eukaryota > Metazoa > Chordata > Mammalia > Chiroptera > Craseonycteridae > Craseonycteris > Craseonycteris thonglongyai. The sequence continues at coordinate 12,720 of PVKE010041884.1, read as the reverse complement.
TCCAAAGGACAATGTGTATTTCTTTTGGATTCTCCTTGAAAGTACAGTACCTCTGTTTTTAGTCCCTGCTGGCATAGCAAATAGCACAATGGAACAAATCTACTTTGTTAGCTTCAGTCAATTGCTTCTTCCCCTTCTTTCCATTGTCAGTACAATGAGAATGGTGACACAGCTGGATACCTTCTGGACAGCCCTAGTATATACATTCAGTATATTGGGTTACTGCTGATTACTTTAAAAAAATTCTTTGATATAAATCTAAATTATGGGGGAAGCCAGGATGACTCATCGTGTTGAGCACTTGCTTTTCAGCCCTGGGGACTGAGGATTGTATCCTGGCCCCAGCCTGTGTGGACCCATATGATAAACTGGGGTGTGCTTCCCATGTGGGAGGCCCCCAGCCTAGTTCCCACCCTGCTCAGCACCCGCCCACCTGTGTGGAACGAAACCATGTTGAAAAACTGATGACTTACAACTATGGAGACTGCTCTGTGCCTTCCCCCTTCTCTCTGTCTCTGTCAGAAACAATAAAATAAATTAAAAATATATATATAAGTTATGTGAAGTTTATTTCAATATATAATTTCATTTATTGATATAAATAGTTATTAGACAAATTTTTCACAACAATATTAAGTTACATATTCTGCACTTAGGCATTCATGTTACTTACTGCCTACCATTTTGCCCAAGGACTGTGTAGATAGTGAAGATAAAACAGTCAACATGAGTGAGAATGTTGCTCTCTACTTGAAGTTGAGGATGCTAGGGAAGCAATAAACAGAACAGCAAATAAAATGATTAAGACTGTGATAAGTACTAAAAAAGGAAATTAAAATGACTGATAGAAAGTTTTTTTATAATCACTACTTTAAAAGTCATTAGTCAAGGATTCTCCGATGATGAAATGTTAAAGACAAAGCAGGTAATCGTGATAAATATCAGGAGAAGGGTGTTTACATAATATGTTCTCTAAGTGGATGGGCCCTGTGTTGGGAAAGGACTTGGCTTGCCAGATAAACTTAAGGATGGTATGGGAGTAAGGTAGAAAAGCAAGATACAATATACAATAAAGTTGGAGAGATTATCAGGAGTAAAATAACACAAGGAATTGCAAGCCATTATTAGGAGTTAAGATTTTATTGAAATCCAGGTACGATGTTTATATTTTAAACAAGGGGGAGGGGTGATCTGAATTATGGTTTGTAGAAGACACTCTGGTTGATTAAATGCCAGTTGTTTCAAGGAGAATAAAGGCACGAGATTGACTAAGTTGGAGGTTATTATTGTGGTCCAAGGGAACATTTGCCAGTAAATTCAGCCTGAGAGGTGACAGCAGACCTACATTCACAATGTGTATCAAGGTCAGAATTCGGAGGACTTGCTGATAGATTAGATGCTGCAAATGAAGGAAAGAAAATAATCAAGCATGGTTACCAGGACTCTGGAATACCTGGGTGGATTATATTTAAATTTACATTGCACACAGAAAAGAAAAAAAGTTTTGTTGGGGAAGGGGGATTATAGAAGCAAAAGTACCATTTGGAACATACCAACTTTGATGTGACCATGAGACCTCTGAAAGATTTTATGTAGGGATTCTGTACACACTAACCTTACAGGTGATCTAATCATAATCTTTTTTAACTAAGCAGGCCATGGTATGTAGTCCTGCCCCAATTTTCTAACTTTTTAGTAACAGGTTTATCTTTGCTTTAAGTAAGCTCTGCCCATTGCTTCTGTGCATTTCCTTTAACACACTTTTGAAATAAACCATAACTACCCCCAAGAGAGCATATGATCTTGTTAACAATCCTATAATCCTATTCCTGAGTTGCTTCTTTCCATCTCCCTGTAATCTTCCTTGTCTTTCTTCTTTGATTTCAAATGCATTAAAGAGGGTGCAAAGCTATTATTCTCTAGAACAGTTGAGAATTTTCTTCCCTGCATATGCCATAATTTTGGCTCAAATAAACTCATAACAATTCTCTACAGGTTTGGACATTCCTTACGTCAACATAGGCATTTAGATATATGAGTTCTACGGCATCCTTAGAGAGCAAAGGAGATACAGCCACAAAACTGGGAGAGATAAACCAAAGACATGGTACAGTTAGAATAGAAAACTGTCCTTTGCAAGACCACTATTCACAGTTCAGTTATGTGAGAAAGAAACAAAAGAAGATTGAGTTGAAATGAGGGGATTTAAGTAGTAAAGTGGGAAGAACAATGAGAAAACATAGTTTTGCTGAAGCTAACACAGAAAAGTGGTTACAGATAGCACTTATATGGGTTTTATATCTTAACCTGAACTAAAAAAATAAATAAATAATATAAAAGTACACATAGCCTAACATTATTTGATTCAGAAAAAAAATAATTTTTCTTTTGGTTTAAATTACCACAAACTAAAAATTTCCATCAGAATCTTGACTTTGGCTCAGAAGGAGATTGTTTGCATTATGCATCTCTAGCTTATTAGATCACCAGTATCATTACTATTAGGACTATTTATTATCTTAAAAAACGAGTCATCTGTTTGCAAACTATAGAATTTAAGGTTTTTAATGTAGATTATTATATATTTTTCTTAAAACAATACTATGAGGTCAGGATTATTATTATTCTATTATACAGATGAAGAAACTAAATTTTTGCAAGTTGAAATGACATGCTGATATTTCCACAGTATGGAAAGTTATAGCTTGAATAAAGCAGGTCTGACCAACTTTTGATTTTAGGTTCTTGACCATTTCATGATATTTCTTACTTTTCAAATAATGATCATCTTCTAAGTTATATTTCCAAATCTATGTCTTTATACTTATGTATTTAGGTCCAATTTTAGTCAAAATTTGTTAAATTCTAAGTTTGATATATTAGGCAAATTGTTTCTTCTGTTTTCTTCATTGACTCTCTAAATTTAACAACCAGTTATCATTAGTTTGAATAACTATAATCTAAACTTATATTTTTCTAAAAAACATTTTTTCTGTTTTATATGTTAACAATTTGACACAATTTTAGTCATATTCCAGATCCTTATCATGCACATATTGTATGTCTCCTTTAACTGAAGTGGTCAGGTTATTTTTATTTCATTCACTTTATCTACAACTCCCCTCAAATAAAATAATTATTCAATTTTTTCATAATACTATTCAAATTATCATTAATTTGTACTTGCATGAATAGAAAATACATGTGTGAAATTACCAATAATTTATGAGTAAATAGTTGCATAAATAAAGGGTTGCTCTTTAGATGGCTATTTTCTTTTATTTAGCATAGGTAAACTGCCATTGCTAGGGCTGCCAGTACACCTTAAAATAAAAGAAAAGCATTCTCTGAAAAGCTTTAACTGAGACAGTATTAAAATTGCTGACTTACCATTTAATTGTAGATTTTTTAATGATTAAAATGCTTGAATGCTAAACCAAGCATTATATTGAATGCTAGATGATTTATGATCTGCATTTAGCAGATTCAACAACAAAAATAAAGCATAACAGACTTAATATGCCAATGCATTGAGGTACTTTGTTACCTCAATTGTTCATCATTATTTCTCTCCAGATTTTTATAGTTTAATCTACCAGAAATCTTTTTTGGCATCAGAACAAAGCAGACCAGAATGCCTCGTGTGCCACTTCTGGAGCCTTTATTTTCTGCGCAGTAGTGAAGACTTGAAACCCTCTTTTGAAGAGCTCAGACATTTGGTTATAGGACTTGACTTAGTTTGTTCATCTCTACAAAGGGAATAAACAATATACATAACTTTTAGAATGCATGTGAACATTAAATTATCCATGTGAAATTCTTAGACTGGTCTCTGGTATGTAGATAAGTATTAACAAATGCTAGTTTTAATTTCACCCCTGCTAAGCTTTATTTTTAAATTCTTGTGGTTTTCTTCCACTGCAACACAATCATCTTGAGAAAAAGTTTATCTTTCCTGCTTAGGTCAAAATGTTATGCTGTTTCTTCCACCTCCAATTTCTACAACTTTTGAATGATGTTTATCCGCTTACCAAAAATCTTCACTGTGTTTGAACATTCGTGGGGCTCCAGGAAGGAGAGGTACCGGTACACAGAGCAAAAGCTTTCCTCACTAAATTTGTTCTCCCTGAGACCCACTTCTCTAACTCTGTTGGTGTTTTCCAAATACCCCTTTTTAGCCTACATTTTCAAGTCCTGTTCGCCTACATTTTCTCCAGTTCATAACCACTGATACTTACTTTTATACCTAAGTGATGAAAATATTCCAAGTTATTTCTTTTCCCTAACAAATTATGGTAATGGCTTGATTCTTTCAGTTCCCACTCAAAGGATTACGGTTTCTATTAAAAAAAAAATGGAGTCTTCCAGAATTGCACTAATAGCCTTCTTAAATTTATATCACCTACCTGCATTTCCATGTTCTCACCATGAGGAACATTCTGTCATTTTATCTTTGATCTATTTGACTGACTATTATTATATTTGCTTGATTTATCCTTGGGTATTTCTAATGCATAGAGACATCCTATCTTGCTCACCGAACAGAAATTCTTCTAACAACTAGTCCAGCCCCCTGGCATCAATCTTATTTTAGTAGCTAAAATGTAGGATAAAGCTGATTTCTATATTTCTAAGTAAAGATTATGCTTAGTTTGTAACTTGATGTAGTCCTCAGGTACAGAGCCCAATCTTCACTCAGTCATTTTATGAGATGGTTCCATTTTCTATACTTATTAATAGTCTTTTTGTTTTTATTCCTCAAACAGAGCCTTTCAACATATATAGAAAGAAAATTAGGCCAAAGGCATAAATGTTTAAAACACAAAACAACAATAACCTATCAAAATGGCTCAAAAATCAAACAAATAAACCTCATAATACCAATTCCTGGCATGGATGTAAAGATACAGGAATTCTCATTCATTGCTGGTGGGAACGCAAAATATACATCCACTTTGGAAAATAATTTGAAAGTTTCTAACAACACTAAATATAATATTGCCATGTCATGTAGAAGTTGGGCTCCTAGATTGAATACCAGCTCCACAAAACAAACAAACAAACAAAAAACAGAACAAAACACAAACAAAACAATCACAAAACAACAAAACCCAAAGAACAAAACCATGCATGCCAATGTTTACATTAGTTTTATCTATATTTGCTAAAAAAATTCAAAGCAACCAAGCTATCTTCAATAGATAAAGAATTGTGCTAATTAGTTTTGGAACTTTATTCACTCAAAAGAGATATATGGGAGCTTCCTAAGTGGCTGATAACATTCTAAACTTAAAAAGGAAGGTGCTTACATGGGTGTATATATGCATTTAAAAAATTTATTAAGCTGTACAGGTTTATGTCTATATCTTATAGCTCAATTAGAAATAAATGGAACTAATCTTTTGGAAATGTTTTAAAATTACATAACCATTTGCATAGTTATAATTAGATTGGTTTTCATAACAGAAAACATTAAGCTTTCTACAGAGCATTTTTCACTAAGAAAATATGATTTTTGAGTTTGAGTTACAGCAAGCATTAAACTAACAATTCATTAAGCCATTGGAAAATTACTTCATGCTGCTGTGGACATTATTGGCACATTGTATCTAAGCCATTAGCCCTTGGTATTAGAGTGGTATGGGAGTAGCAATACACTGGATTATAAGATTTCATAACTGGATTTGTAGCTGGAAGTCATTTAAGGAGTTTAGAACTTTATATTGAAGTAGGGCTATAAATCACTTGGAATTGGTTCATCTCAACAGGTTGCTGACATCATCAGAAGTATTCAAGACAGTAATCTATTATAATTTCCATCTCATTCTAGAGCACTTCTTTAAACTACAAAAACATTTACGTAAAATATAAAGTTAAGAAAGTGTTGCAACAGTAGCACTTTGTGAAAGCCCATGATAACTATAAAAAATATATAGGTTCTACAAGATGATTGTTTAAAATTTTCAAGTAAACTAGTGTTTCAAGCATTTTCTCTCTCCTCATTTTCCTTTTCCCTCACCTTCCAAAAAACTCCTAAGAGAATTGGGCAACATCAGCTGGGAAAACTTAACTGGAAAGAGAAAATAGTGACAGTCTTTGTGTGTCCACTTAAGGCTAATGGTACCACATAAAACTTTTCCTGAACTAACTGGTTTGACTCAGTGAAATGATCAGTTTATTTTGATTTCATAAAGATATGAACTCTGATTTATTATCTTCTTTTTCATTACACATAGGTTGATAATTGTGTCACAAACTCTCTAAACTTTCCTCTGTATTCTCTAGAAATATATAGGTACTTAATGTAATTCTGGATTTTTCTGTCACCAGAGTTTCTCTTACCACCTCCTGTGGATGCTACTAGATTTCATGTCATCTGCCATGTTCACAGCCTTAAGATAAATGTTCAGACATGTTCTACTTCACTGTGATTGATGATATCAATAAAAGAACATAAATTCTACCACACAGTCAGATTTCTTCTTTTCCTGATCAGAATCTAAGATTATACTTAAAAATCAAATAAACAAAACAAAAAATAAAGTTCTTAAAGACACATGTCCAAAGTGTATGTTCTGCAGTAGCGATAATACTGAAAAGTATACAGTCAATCCTGAGATAGTCACTGACCAACTCAAATAGAATGGCTCGGTACTAAACCTGCTCAGGGCAGAGAACGTGCATCAGTCTGTCTACCCACCATTGCTACGGTATATGTAGGGAAGCAAATGTCCTCAAAATGTTCTCATTGGTGTCATTGGATGAAGTTCTCCAGCTGCGTTGTTCAATTCAACATCATTTTTATTTTATTTTTTATTAAATTTTGGTGATAACATTGGTTTGTAAAATTATACAGGTTTCATGTGTACATTTGTGTAATATATCACCTACATATTGAGTTGCATGTTCTCCACGCTAATTCAGTTTTTCTTCCATCACCATATATACGTATGACTCCCTTTACCCTCCTCCATCTTTCAACCCGCCCCTTACCTTCTAATAACCACTAAACTGATGTCTATGTGTGGGAGACTGTCAGGGTCTGGAACTGGGGAGGTTGAGGGTGCAAGGCACCCACAACCGTTTGACCTGGATCTGGCTGAGCACAGTGGAAAAATACAAGGTATTGTTCCTTCTCTCTTAGTTTCCTTGCAAGCCAATTGAGCGGTTTTACAGACAACGTTTTTCCTCATGCAATTCAATCAAGTGAGATAAGATACATCCTGGTCAGCTATTATCTGTGGCCAGGAAGGTACTAGAGCTCTAGAAAGGCAATCAGGTGTAGAGGCTAACTTGTAAAGATTAGTTTGTAAACATACTTCACCTGTAAGTCCCTAAGAAACTGGTGTGTATAGTTTTCTTTACTTGTTTCAAGGTTAAGCTTCCTTGTTAGAACCCTATATAAGTCTGATGCGCAATAAACTCAGGGCTGCAGACATGTTCTGCAGACCTCCCTATATTTGGTGTGTATGAGTTGTCTTTTTCATCCTCACCACCCACATTCAGGCTGTTCGAGAGAAAGATGGCTGGCTCCGTCATCTATGTGTGTGAATTTCTGTTTGTTTGTTTCTCATTTTGTGTTTGTTATTTTCTGTTTCATACCCTACATTTGAATGAAATCATACAGTTCTCAACTTTTTTATGTGTGACTTTATTTTGCTTGGCACGATAATTTCAAGATCTACCCATGTTGCTGAAAATGATATTATTTCATATTTTATTATGGCTGAGTAATATTCCATTGGATACATGTACCACATCTTCTTTATTTAGTCATCTATGAAAGGACACTGGTTATTTCCATATCTTAGCCACCATGAGTAATGCTGCAGTAAACGTTGATAAATGTTTTCAGATTTTTATGGGTAGATAACCAAAAGAGGGATTGCTGGGTCATACAAAAATTTTATTCTTCATTTTTTAAGAACTTTCTTACTGTTTTTCATAATGGCTGGACCAGTTTAAATGTGTACCAGCTGTGTAATAGGGTTCCTTTTTTCCCACAGCTTCCCCAACACTTTTGATTCCTTGTCTTGTTCATAAGAGTCATTCTAACAGGTGTGAAGTGATGTCCCATTGTTGTTTTGATTTGTATTTTCCTAATAGCTAGTGAGGTTGAGCATGTTTTCATATATCTGTTGCTGTTGGCTGTTTGTATATGTTTTGGGGAGAAGTGTCTCTACAGGCCCATTTTTTCAGTTGTATTATTTTTGTTATTGTTGAGTTGTATGAGTTCTTTACATATGTTGGATATTAACTCCTTATCAGAGGTGCTGTTTGCAAATGTCTTTTGCCATTTGGTAGGTCGCCTCTTTGGTTGACGGTTTCTTTGGTAATGCAGAAGTTTGATATAGTCCCATTCATTTATTTTTGCTTTTACTTCACTTGCCTTTAAAGTCAAATTTATAAAATCCTCTCTAAATCCAAAGTCTATATATTTACTCCCTATGCTTGCTTCTATACAATTTATTGTTTCAGACCTTATGTTTATATCTTTGATCTATTTTGAGTTAATTCGGTGTATGGTGACAGATAGCAGTCTAGTTCCATTGTTTCACATGTGGCTTTCCAATTTTCCCAGCATAATTTATTCTGAATTAGTGGGAATACATACATTTTATGGCAGGAATCGATTTGTTTGTTTGTTTTTAATTTAACTTTGCATATGTGTACCTTGTATATTATAACTGAGTATTATCATCATTCAGTAAATGATACATAATTGGTATTGGATTACTTATGGAACACCATTTTTATGGCAAATTTAATAGGCAATTACTATTTAGATAGGGCAGATTATACCTCAAAATAAAGCTTTTCTGAGCTAAGAACTATATGACTTCACTCATACGTGGAATATAAAACTGAAAGCAACCAAAAACACAAAACCTTATGGACGTACTCAAAGTTTAGTGGTAACTTGAGGGTGAGGATGGAGGGGAGTGAGAGAGGAGGGTGGGAGAGCCAAATACATGATGATGGAAAGAAAGCTGACTCTGGGGAGTGAACACATAATATAACACATAGATGAAGTACTTACTATAGAATTGTACACCTGGATCCTATGTAAGTTTTTACTAACCACTGTAACCCCAGTGAATTTAATAATAACAAAAATAAAGCTTTTCTGTACTTTCTCATTTAACATCTGGCTCATCTTTTTCTCTCCTTCTAGTCATAACCATTGCTTTCGTTGCTATATGTTGTTGTACTAACCACTCTCTTTATCTGAACAACATTCTTGCAGTTCTGCTAAGTTTTGGTTGTTGTCGTTTATTAAATGTTAATGTAATATGAATTTTTCTGTTTGGGGAATGTTTTCTGTGTTAGTGTGAATACACCCATGGATTTGTGTAGAGAAATATGATTCAGGTTGGTTACAATTCATGCAAACATTTGATTATGGTTAGACTTTTAAAAAATCTCATTTATTAAGAAAATGAATTTGATATCTCTTTCTTTCTCTTTTCTTTTCTCAAACAAATTTTTACTAATACAAATTTTTTTCTACTTCATTACTTGCTAGATTGACTAAGGTACCTATTATAATTACCTGCCTTGGCAACTAGTAGGAACTCACAGCAAAGCTTCTATATTATAGACCTTTCAAAATTCATGCTTCAGTCTTTCCAAATATTTGAAAAGCCAATTAAATTGAGAATTGATTATGTGTACAATCTAAAATATGTTTTGGTGAGCAATGTAATTTCAGGTGTATCTTTCAGGTCTATAAACCCCTCTAAATGACTGCTTCTAGGATTTGAATTTAGGCCTTTGAACATAACACACAATGTGCCTTCATAATTTGAATATTCTCATTTCATTAAAATAACTGAAAGTCAAACTCAGTGTGATACTGAAAATGACAGGTAAGAAAAAACAGGAAAATGGGCCAAGAGATGTATCTTCATTTCCTTTACATTTGATGATCAATGATGATGATAAACCAGCAGAAAATGTCATCCATGGAAGTGAAAACTGAATTTTTATTCTATTCTCTGGAAACATAATGTAACTCAAGTTACTTGGAAAACAACACTATTCAATGAACAGGTTCTTGGCAAAGCTGGGATGGCTCAGTGGGTTAAGTGCTAACTTTGCAGCCCCAGGGACTAAGGATTGAATCCCGGCCCTGGCCCATGCAGACCCATCTGCTGAACTGGGGAGTGCCCCCAGTTCAGTTCTCTCTCTGTCTCTGTATCTCTCTCTCTATCTCTCTCTCTGTCAAAAACAATAAAAAACAATAACAAAAAAAGAATAAGATGAGCATTACCATTGCATATACATTAAAATAAAGAGTAAGAAAATATCACTGTATTTGATAATTTAGATTATCAAATATCTCTAAAATTTTTATAAAGTATAATTTACTAAAATTCGAGACAAGTGGAATGAAAATATCCTCGTAGTTATGTTTTTAAAATTTTTAAATTGATTCACGTGATATCACTAATATTAATAATTTCATTCAAAAGTATTTGAAGAGCACACATAATACACAAATTCTTACAGGAAAATATTAGAAATGCTTTATATTGTTTTATTAGCATAAATGTCTTTGATAGCACTAAATAAGAACATTGATGCAAAATACTAAGCAAATTAATAGCAACTGAAATCCAGCAATATTAAAAAAAGGATAATAATGAATTTTTAGAAGCACACTGGGATTTAACCCATAAAAAACAAAGAATGGCAGTTACCATGTTAACAAAATAACAAAGAAAATTATTATAAACACTTTAGTAGTAATTGTAGTAAAAAGCATGTAATAAAATTTAAAACTCATTTTAAATAAAAATGTTTAGTAAAATACATAAATTAACGTTTTGATGAAAAAATATATAATAAATGACAGTAGTCTTTATAGTTACTGGTGAAATATTGGAAGCTTTTCCAGTGAGTTCAAGCTATGGGCAAGAAAGAATGTCTATCTCATCGACCCTGGATATACTATTCTTTTGTAAGTCATAGAAAGTAAATACAGAAAGACTAACAAATTTCAAGGGAAGATTAGAAAACTAAAACATAAAACATATCATTATGGGCAAATTCAAGTAATCTTCAGCTTGATATATTTTGCAGATTTAAGGAATCTAATATTACTAGAGTAATAAATAGTTTCAATAAGAGATCATAAGAAAAATAAATTTAAGATAAAACTATTATTATAATGGGGAAGACATCAAATGCCATGAGTAAATCTAATGAAAATGTAAAGTCTCTACACAGAAATCTGTAAACCATTAATACCATTGATAAATTAAAATAAAACAAAATGTACTGTATTTATTAACTCTGAGATTCATATTATAAAGACATAAAACTTTTTTCCCAAATTGATCTCTAAAGTTGTTATTATCCTACTAAAAATGCCAGAAGATTTTTGTGGATATTAATAAGATAATTTCAAAATTGTATGGAAATGTGGTACTGGTATAAAAATTGACCAATAAAACATAATAGATGAGATGAAGGTGTAGATGAAAGGGGTAAGGGAGGACATATATGTAATAGATGATGATGATAGATACGATAGATAAATAACACAAATTTATTTTTTTTAATGGAGCATTAAACAAGTTACAAAAAATTGGGGTCTTTTTCTTGGCCAGATAACTGGGAATGTTAATATATCAATGCTAGTTAGTAAGTAAAGGATTCGAGCATATAGAAGTTTACAGAAGCATAGTATATGACCTCATATAAAACAGGAGTTCTAATATTTGCTCTGCCACACACTTATTGTGAGCTCTTAGACAAATCATTAGATTCACTGATTTTCACTTTCCTTTCAAAGACAGGAGTATAATGGTATGGGGATATAGGGATGCTCTTAAGAGTAAATAAGAACACAACTCAAATACAGCCACTGACACAGCTCTTCAAATAGCCTTCCGTTGTTGTTAGGAATTATTGTTACGTATTATCACTGCCATTGTGATGTTGCAGTAAAAGGGAAATGGTTTTTAATTTGATGGAGTATCAAGTTTATGGAAAGTTGTTCCTTACAAATTAGAACATAGGCAAACCAAGCAATCCAGTAAGGGAAGCAGAGAAACCCAAATAGATGATTGGTATTAAAACACAGAGGAATGATCAATGTGACAAATACCCAACAAGGGGATAAAGGAGAGAAAACTGCACATTTCAGGTAGATGAGGAGGAAGAATATTTTTGACGGAAAGAAGGTGGTAATTGGTGAGAAACCAAAAATAAAGTAATTGTAGTGAAAATAAGTGCCATGTACGCTAGAGATGGGGAAGCATTCAGCAGTCTGGCCTGGAGGACTCACATGATATTAATTAGAAAGCAAAACATCTGTTGAGAGTTAAGGAGGTGGACCTGTGATTTGCATGTGGGATAATAAAACGAAATCAAGATGGAGAGAAGCTGTCACTTTCAGTGAGAGATGGAGTTTATTTTATGGCTGGTCCTGTGAATATTTTACCAATAAAATATATTACGACAGTTCCATACCTAGTTTTTAAAAGGATTGGAAACATCTGCTTTTTGGAACGCCCAGTCTTAAAGTCATTCTCTTGATTGGAACCAGCTGTCCTATTGTGAGGACACATAGCAGTCATGTGGAGAAATCTGCATATGGGAGAAACAAGGTCCCAGTCAACAGCCTTCAGCTTAACCTCCATCTGACAGACAGCACCAAATTGCCAGACATCTGTGTGAGTCATCTTGGAAATGAAGGTAATGAAAGTTCTA
>PVKE010041883.1:0-13975 GCA_004027555.1 Craseonycteris thonglongyai | reverse complement strand
GGGAAGCCAGGATGGCTCAGTGGGTTAAGCGCTCACTTTGCAGCCCTGGGGACCAAGGATCGAATCCTGGCCCCAGCCTGTGTGGACACATATGCTGAACTGGGGAGTGCCCCCAGTTCAGTTCTCACCAGGGTGAGACCCTGGCCCAGTTTCTGCCCTGTGCAGCCCCATGCCCACCTGTGGAATGAAACTATGTGGAGAACCAATGATGTGCAACTATGGAGACTGTTCTGGGCCTTCCCCCTTCTCTCTGTCTCTGTATCTCTCTCTCTCTCTTTGTCAAAAACAATAAAAATAAAAAATCTTTAAAATTAAAAAAGAATTTTTGAAATGTTCATTAATTCATAAAATAATGTCATTACATTTAACACATTAAGAAAATATATTTATTTTAGTGTTAGACAGAGGGAGAGAAAGACAGAGAAGGGGGAGGGCCCAGAGCAGTCTTCACAGTTGTACACCATTAGTTTCAACATAGTTTCATTCCACACAGGTGGATGTGGGGTCACACAGGGTGGGAACCCAACCAGGGTCCTCTCACATGGGAAGCACCTCCCCGTTCAGCATATGGGCCTGCACAGGCTGGACTGGGACTTGATACCCAGACCTCACCACTGCAAGGCAAGCACTCAACATGTCAAGCTATCCTGACATCCCCACATTTTTAATTTTTTAATTTATATTTTCCAAAATGAATGGAAGAGTAGCATTGTTTTTCATTTTTGCAAACATTTTCTATTTATATGATCTTTATTTTCATCATTATCAACTACTACTTATTTGATGCTGAACTGCTGTGCAGTGATCTAGCAGTATAATTAAGAAGCCAGGAGTATGGGAGTCATCGCTTACCATCCTACACCATGTATGTTAGCATACAAAGTACACAAACAGAGTATCAGTGTTGCCATGAGAGCCTTTGTGGACTTAAAGCAATATTAAATTGCAAGTTTGTCAGGAAACAGGTCATTGCCTATTTCCCTTTCCACCATGCCATACCCAGAAGCCCTGTATACATGCAGAGTTAAGTGTGTGCTTAGAAGTTACAAGGAGACAGTCTAGTAGTATATTTGGAAGATAAAGTAATGGTTAAGTGCATGCCAGGCTTTAGCTCAGCCATTTGAGCAAGTGACTTAACCTCTCTGAGCCTCAGTTTCTGTTTCTATGAAGTGGAATGGTAGTACCTACCTTCAGGTTGCTGTGAAGATTAGAGAAAACGAATGTAATGCACTTGGGCACAAAGCATAGTACACAACAAATGCTCAGTAAATACTAACTATCACAATATAACCAACTATCACTAGAAGTTTAAACATGTCCTGATTTGGCTTCTACTAATCAAGGTACAAGTTCAATTGTATCAGAAAAGAAAATGTTCCTGTCCACAGCTTTATTAAATGTATATTCACATGGATGTTGCAAAAAAGAAAAAAACAGAAAAAACAACAAACTTGATTATTCAAGATATATAGAGATATTTGGATTCTAGTTTGTGAGAGAGCTTTTTCCTTCTCCCCTCTCCCTCTGCCCCACATCAGCCTAACAGTCAGTCCCCATATCCAGAGATGAAGAGCCTGGGGCAAGGTCAGGGTAACACATTACCACTCCATCCTGCTCAACAGCTAACTCTTACAGCAATCCTTAAAGGAAGAAGGTACAGGGTCTGTTCATGTGACAAGGTCCATAGCTGCCAAGTATTCCATGGAATAAGTAAACAGAGCCCATACTTGTCGGACAGGTGGCTTCAACACTTTCAGTTCTGGTTCCTGGCAGATTTTGGTGTGTAAATACCATGACAGCAAATAGGCATGCCACTCTACACTAATGTAGCTCTCTCACTAAAGCAAAACCCGGGACCATAAGGTATGGCACAGGTTCAAAACTCAATAGCATCTTTGTGGTACAGTTAGTATATTTGGCTGTTAACTGAAAGGTTGGTGGTTTGAGCCTATCCAGGAATGGTCTTGTCTCTAGCCAATTCCTTGGTAATGAAAATATTCTGGCATTAGTGGTAATGGCTGCACAAAGTTATGAATGCACTAAATGCCACTGAATTGTACATGTTAAAATGGTGGACTGAATTTTATATGTGTTTCACTACAGTAAAAACAAAGCCCCAATAAATGCAGTGGAGGATGCATTTTCCCAACCCTGAGGTGTAACTGTTTTCTTGCTGACATGCATATACCTACCATGCAGTATGCCCTGATATCTGAATGCCTATATGTACATCAGGGTTTTTTGTTGTTGTTGTTTGTTTGTTTTTTAATCTCTGGTCTGGGTGTTTCACTCTGTAGCGTTTTGGCATTATGCAGGAATATGTGACTCAACCACATTCCTGTTCTGGATTGGATTAAGTATTGTGTTAACTGCACAAGCACATAAACTCCCTTGGAAGACTCTTTGGCCCTAGTACATTCTTACCTAGTGTAGAAAATTCTCCCATGCAAAGAGCAGTCTGAGAATGGGATTGTGTCTGCGCTCTCCAAAGGCATTATATGGCTTGTTTGATAAATAGGAAACAAGAGAGAAAAGTCTGTAAGAGTACAGCTGAGATTCTTCTCTTAGCCAGTGCAACTTCTCAGTACAGGACTCAGGACTCTGTTCTTCTGGACAAAGCCAATATTGTTCTTTTACAAAGCAAAGGTAATGAAATGTGGCAGGTTTTTGAAAACCACGTGAGCACAGAGTACAAAAGAGAAAGGGGGACTTGGGAAAGATGAAAAAGACAATGTCCTCCCAGAAGTCCTTAGGGCAGAAAGTGGTGACTACCTCCCAAAGAAAGGCTTCAGCAGCCAAGGAAGCTTCATACTGGTCAAGACTGGCTTTGGTGAGGCAGGAAGAATGGCCTTGCACACCACTGTGGAGGAAAGGGCTCCCTGGGCAAATATTGTTCTCACTCCAGCCGGGGGATTGCCACTGCTCCTGCTATACCACTTTTTTCCAGGAATAAGAAGGCTTGTGAAAGATCAACATGCCTATGATGGCCACTGTGACCAGGACTGGAGAGAAGAGAAGCTGGTGGAAGATGTAGGTAGAGTGGGAGAGAGGTGTGGACAGTGGCTGCTCAACTGGGATCACGTTCAGCGTGTAGCCCCGAGTCCATCCCCCATCACTGCTCTGGATCTTGCCCATGAAATGAATATCCTTCCAGGAATCAGGTGTGACATGATAGCCCCTCTGAAGGACAGAGATGATGTAGGTTCTGGAAAAGTAGTATTCACTCAGGTAGTTCTTCACTTTGCCAAAATACATCTGTAGTTCTTCCCAAGGCTGAGAGCAGAACTTTTTTACCATCCCAATCACCTTTTCCTCAGAGGGGGGTTTATCTGATGTAAGTTTTAAAAACTTCATCAGATAGTAATAAACTGAAAATGCCCCAAAATACCCTTGTAGTGGTGGCAAGAAAATTCTGTTGAAGGGACAGTGGGAGCAGTTACTGATATTGAAGAGTTTAAAGGTGTTTTGCTGGCATCATCAAAAGCGTCCAATACCCTGGATTTGCAACTGATAGAATGAAAGAATTGTCTGAAATTTCCTGGTGCAGGAGCTATCTTGAAGGTCACTTATGTTCCTTGCCCTGTTGTATACACAGTTAAAACATGGGTCCCTGCAAGTTCTGCTTGTACCCTAAATATCCTAGGCCAATTTCTGCAAGTGTTTGATCCTTCCTGTAACACAAGAAGGGGTGTGTGTTCTTACACTGTTGTTCTTGCCATACAGACAAAGGGACACAGCATTCCTTGTAGACTCAATAGTCTGGTTTGGGGGCAGGAAGTGATTTGCATAGAGTCTTCCACAAGTTCTAAAGCTCCATAAGTTTTCTAACTATCACTTTCATTTGGTGTCTGGTTGAGCCACCTCAATTTCTTAGTGAACTTTCCCAGCAGATAGTTGATAGATAGTAATCCAGCCAAAGGCACCTTCCTCTTTGCTGGTGATAATTCTGGCACCCTGGAAGTCAAAGAGGTAGGTAGTTGCTGAGGTTCCACATCGCCATAGCCCGGACCCTGTCCGCCGACCATTCATTTTCTATGCTGAGCCACTGCGTGCCTGCCATGGCACCCAGGTAAACAGCTGTCTCTTGGTGCTGGAGCTTTGGAATCACCTCCCTGGCTCTTTCCACACATGCAGTCAGATAAATGCCTATTTCATGTATTTTTGAGCATATTTTGAGATTGCAGAACCTTTTACCTTTTGCTCCTCTCTCTGATTTAGCACCCCTGTGTCATTCCCATTTTCCATTGGCCACTTATAGATGTATGAATTCCTGTGAGAAGAGCTTGCTTCCGGCACAATCTCATACTTCACATTTTCTGGCAATGGTTTGTTCTGGGTCAGCCCCACAGCTGTCAAAGCAATCACAGCCATGGATAGAGGAGAAGCTGAGGATGAACAGTATATTTTTGGAACAAAATCTCTTCAGTTCAGAATCCTTTCCATCTCCCATAATTGGCAGCTTTTGTTTTCTTCCTCTTTGCTGTTTTTATTTTTTGTTTTGTATGGTCAGTCTCAGTGAGAGAGGTACTCCAGGAACAAAGCAATAACATACCCTCGGGATCTGGGAGGGGCTATATTAGCTGGCCTGCTTAGGAAGGAACTTCAAACCCTGTGTCTTTTTTTTATTGATTGGAAATGACAGATTGGCTAAGGAATCCAGCCACTTATTTCCCTAAAGCTACAAGAAGGCTTCCTGAGGTTGTAACTTGTATTCTTGAAGCAACGTGTGTTCTTACAAAAATATCTCCATTTTTGCAAACGTTTTCATTTCTGCCTAGTAAAAGAAAGCTGGACCCTCACATCTTCATTCAATCCACTGTGGTGTTTTGATTCAAGGAGGGTCTCAGGGACCCAGAAGGACGCCTAGACCATACTTTGAGAACACTGTTCTAGGCAGCATTGCCTCTGCCCACATGTCCAAAGTAGAATTGAAAAACTAATCATGGGTACCGCCAACTTAGCTACCATCATTTCCATTTTACAAGTGAGGAAATTGAGGCTAAGAGATATAAGTGTTCAGCCCAAGTAAAACAGCCACTACTTCACTACTCAGAGAGCCAATGTGATTGGAGCATTGACACGTTCAGTCAGTCCCACCTGACCTCTGGGGAGGGGAAAGGGGCTGTAGATGGAGTTCAGTCACCAATGTCCAATGGCTTAATCAATCATGCCTTTGTAAGGAAGCCTCCATAAAAACCCAAGAGGATGGGTTTGGGAGGGGTTTGGAGAGCTTCCAGGTTGGTAAATATGTGGAGATTTGGGGAGAGTGGCTACCCAGAGAGAACAAGAAAGCTCCGCATCCTTCCCTGTAACTTGCCCTGTACATTTCTTCCATCTAGTGGTCCCTGAATTGTATCCTTAACTATTAGTCTAGTAAGTAGAGTGTCTCTGAGTTCTGTGAGTTGCTCTAGCAATTTAATCAAACCCAAGGAGGGGATCGTTGGAACATCCAATCTATAGCCATCAGAAGCACAGGTGACAACTTGGGCTTGTGCTTGGTGTCTGAAGTGGGGGAGCAGTCTTGTAGGACTGAACCCTTAACCTGGGGAGTCTGACATTACCTTCTTGTAGTCAATGTCAGAACTGAGTTGAATTGTAGGACAACCAGCTGGTATTTATTGGCGACTTGCTTGGGGCTGAGGAACACATCCACACCTTGAAACCGGGAGCAGAATCTTATCTCTGAATGAGGTTATCCAGCTCATGGGGGCTTGGGAAGCTGCTGATGTAATCATGACCCCACAGATCCAGTGCTCTAGATCCATACCTGATGTACTGCTAAGATTGAACATGTGAAATTATCCACGTTTGGGCAGCCCTCTCTTGAAACTTTTCACATTTATTAGTATAACTTGAGTTTTTAAAAATGTAAGTCGCCTGCGTGTCCTCAACCCTGGTGAGCTCTTCCTGTAGTCTTTCATTCTACTATTTACTCAGCCCAGCTTCCCCAAACTCATTCCTTCTAACTCCCCTGTACTCACTTGCTGCTCTGCTCCCTCTGGTTTCATCTTCACCGGGGCAGAGGGAGACTGTTCCTCGCCCTCTATAATGAGGCCTCCCACACAAGAGCGGTATCAGCAGAAGGGTAATAGCCCCTTAGCTTTGGATAGCACTTTTCCACTTTACAAAGCACTTTCAGGCCATTATCTCACTTATGCTGAGCCACAGCCCTGTGATGGAGGCAAGCTGCTTATTATTGGTATCTATATTTTTCTTATCTAAAGAAACTGAAGCTCAAAGAGGTTATGACTTCTCTGAGGTCGTCCAGCCAGGACCCATGGAGCTGGGAATAGTGCGCAAGCTTCTGGCTGGCCATCCTGAGCACTACAGCTTCCTGCATTGTAAGGAGAGCAGGGTGCCCCACGGGCATCCACTCTTTATTGTCACATCTGCTGAGCTCATTGCAGGATGAGCAGCATCCATTTCCTGAGCTCCTGAAATGTAAGAAACAGAATGTGTTCAAAAGGTGATGATACTTATAGATAACTTTTATAGGCATCTAGGCTGAGTCAGGTGTTATACTGGGCCTTCTAGAGATCTTATCTCTAATACTTCCAACTGTCATAAAAGGGTACGAATTATTATGCCTATTTACAGATGAGGAAGCAGCCTCAGAGAAGCCAGCTTGCCCAAGGGCAGCTGCTGTAGCTCCAGAATTTCTCTAGCCTCTCACTGTGGTTGGGAACAATCCACTGTGCACAAGCTTTGACATCAGACATGTCTTGGTCCAGATGCTGGCTCTCCCACCTACCTGCTGTATGACCATGAGCTCTGAACCTGTTCTCTCATCTGAAAAATAAGAGGAGGAACCTCTCATTCACAGAGCGTTCCGAAGACTAAATGTCAGGCCTGGCCAAGGTCAGGCTGATGGGAATGGTGGTTAGGCACCGGTCAGACCCAAGACTGTGCCAGGCGCCGTGAGGCTGGAAGAAGAGGGGCAGGCAGGGAAGCAGCGTCCTTGCCAGAGGGGACTGTGCTTCCGTCTCAGTATTTCCTCCTTTGGAAGTCTTGTCAGGTGATGCCAACAAAAATCTGTAGTTGTAGATTTCAGAAAATGAGGTGCGTTTTCTTTGAAGTTCCTTAGGCATAAGCAAGTCCTCCACGTGGCCGGGTTATCTTTCTGTTTGCCACAGTTCACCTTAGTTCCTGTATTTCTCTCTCTATTCTAATATTGAGTTCAAGATTCTTCATGGGCACAACCCACCCTCTATTACCCTTGGCCTGCAAGGTGAAAGTGGGCAGTATGCTTAATGCCACACCTTGTGAGGTGGTAAGTACCGGAGTTGATAGCTTGAGCTCCAACCAGAAAGACTACTTTTGAAATGGAAGTGCACTGTCACCTGAACAGTGAATGGTGTACCGTGCCAGCCAGAGCCCAGAGGCAAGGCACACGGTGTATAGCACCTGGGAACCAGGAGTGGGTGCTCACCAAGTTGATGCAAGAGGCACTCTGCTCCGGGGAGCTATGCCCTTTCTTGGGCGGAGCAGAGGGTTTTTGTTTTTTCCTAAGATGTATTTTATTGTTTTAAAGGTGAGAGAGAGAGAGAGAGAGAGAGAGAGAGAGAGAGAGAGAGAGACAGAGATAGAGACAGAGACAGAGAGACAGAGAGAGACAGAGAGAGAGAGAGAGAGAGAGAAGCGGGGAGGGCCCAGCGCAGTCTCCATAGTTGTACATTATCAGTAGCAACACAGTTTCATTTCACACAGGTGGATGTGGGGCCACTAGGGGCAGGAACCAAAACGGGGGCCTCTTGCCTGGGAGATGAGAACCCTCACCACCACCTAGCGATTACCAGTTGCGCCACAGCTCAGCACAGGGGTTTGCATGGGCCGGGAGTTGGGGCTGGGGAGGAGGGGTGGAGGGCAGGGCGTGGGAGTGGGGGGACCAGATTCCCGGACCCCGCGGCTGCAAGGCAAGTGCTCATGCAACCTGTTGAGCTATGCTGGCATCCCCTGCAGCAGAGGGTTTTCAACAGCAGTGCTTATATGATGACTGGGTGGGACCTGTCGGATTCACGGTAAAAGGCTCTGATTCGGTGGCTGAAGGTCTGATTCTCCATGCAGGCTCTGGACAAGTTACCTGGCTTCCATCTCTCCATTAACTAATTCACTCCGAAACACCTACTCAGTTTCTGGTATGGCCCTGGCTCTAGATCAAGGGCTGAACAAGGGCAGACCCGGTGAAGCTTCCCCTAGCCATGGGATTCACCTGCCTTGGCGACAACTGCTTGCATCCAGTTCTTTGGCTGAATTTGGATGGGGTTATTCATCCGTCCACACTGAATTATGCTAAGAAGCCCTGGGGGAGCAATGGCTGGTGGTGTGTGTTGGATTGTATTATATCGCCAGTCTCTTCCATGGCTTCCCATGACTCTTAGAATCTTGAATAATACCCTCCCTGGTCTAGACTCATCTGTTACCTTTCTTCCTCTCACTTTCTGTGCTCCCATTCCTCAAATGGACTATGTTCCCTACCACCACAGGGCCTTTGCTCATGCTAGTCTGGGGCCTGGTTGTTCTCTGTGGTGACCAGACATTAAGGTGACCACCCCTATGACCCTCACTTCCTGGTGTTCACACCTTTGAGTGTGGGTGGGACCTGTGACTTGCTTGTAACCAATAGAATATGGCACATGTGATCAAATGTCACTTCTATGATTATGTTACATAAGACTCCATCTTGCTAATAGATCATTTGAGCCTGCCCCTCTTTCCTGCATGACCTCTCCCTCCCTCCCTCTCTCCCTCTTGCTGGCTTTGAAAAAGCAAGCTTTCATGAGTTCTGCTGTCACAAGGAATGAATTCTGTCAAGAATCTGAGAGCCAAGTCGTGGAATCAAACAAAGTGTCCTCTGATAGATGACAGGATAAAAATGTTGTGGTACATTTACATAATGGAATACTACTCAGCAATAAGAAAAGATGAAATACAGCCATTTGTGACAACATGGATGGACCTTGAAAACATCTATTAAGCAAAATAAGTCAGAATGAAAGAATCAAGAAACATATGACCTCACTAACAGGTGGAATATAAAACTGAAAGGAACAAAGAAACAAAGACTCATGGACACAGTGAATAGTTAGTGGTTACCTGAGGGTAAGCGGGGAGGTGGGTGGGAGAGATGGGTGGGGGGGGAGTAGGGAGGGGGAATCAAACATACAGTGATGGAAAGTGAGCTGCTTCTGGGTGGTGAGCACGTAATTCGATGTATAGACAATGTAATGTAGAATTGTATACCTGGAAACAATGTAATTGATACCAATAAACGTCACCCCAATAAATTTAACAACAACAACAAAAGACTCTGAGAGCCTGGAAGTGGACCCCGCCCCTCAGTTCCCGGTCAGACCACTGTGCGAATGCAGCCCTGCCACATACCTCAACTGCAGCCTTGCAGAGCACCCAGCTAAGCCGTGACTGGACTCCTGACCCACAGAACTTGTGAGATACTAAATGTATTGTTCTAAGTCACTACGTTTGTTGTTGTTGTTGTTAAGCTGTGTAAATTGGTTACTACTTTCTAGATGCAGCATAGAAAACTACTATATTTCCTAACATCCACCTAGTTGGCTCCTACTCATCCCTTGTGATTCCCATTCCACTCAGATGAATCTTCTCGAGGGAGCCTGTCCTACCTGCTCTGCCAAGGCCTGATCTTCTTGTGAGAAGCTCTCACGCCATTGTGTGCCTCATGTCCATGTGATCTGCACAGTTATAATCATGAGGCTATTTAATTAATATCTGTCCCTCCGTTAGACTTCTAAGTGCCATGAAATCAGCCTATCATGGTCTCTGCTCCTTCCAGGGACTAGCACAGGGCCCAGCATGTGTGTTTGTCTTGAAAGTTCGACTCCTTCCTCCTTCCAGAAGAATGTCTTGTATTTTGATCACCAGGCAACTCTCTTAGCAATGTCCTTCCTATTAGTTCCCATCTTCCTAGTCAGGGGAGAAGAAATGCAGGGGGAGAAGAAAGGGGTGTGGGAAGGTGGAGAGAACTCCAACTTGGCAGTTTCAATATGGCCCAGAAAATGCCAAATAGCTTGCCCCAGTAATAGATAGAAAGGTGAGTACGTGGGTGCTAGACACCGCATTGTATCTTACCCCCCAAATTCTTGTTAAAGCCCTAACTCCCAATGTGACTGTATGTAGAGATGTGGCCTATACGGAGGTAATTAAGGTTAAAAGAGGCTATCAGGGGGCGGCCCTGATCCGATAGGGCTGGTACCTTTATAAGAAGAGGACGAGATGTCAGATCTCTGTCCACCAGGTGAGGGCACGGCAGAGAGGTGGCCATCTGCAAGCCAGGAAGAGAGACCCCCCAGAAAGCAAATGACCGACACCTTCACCATGAACTTCCTACCCTCCAGAACTGGAGCAAATAAAGTGCTGCCGTGTAAGCCCATCAGTCTAGTTTTGTTATGGCTGCCTGAGTAGATGAAGACATTGGGTTATCCAGAAAGTTCCACTGATGGAGGGGTGTCAGAGGTTAGTCCTATGTTCACCTCTATCTCCAACTGGACTTGTTGTGTCTCCCCTGACTTTTTTCTTTCATTAGAGTTTAATCATGCCCAAGTCTCTACAGCTTTAAACACCCCTCCCTAGGCCCTACGGCCCTTCCTAGATCTGGCCATGTTTTCCTCTCCTAGCCACACTTCCTGAAGGAGTTGTCTGTACTTGCCGATCAGTCATTCCCATTCATTCACTCTTCAGTCACTTCAGATTGGCCTCCATTGCAGACAAGCTTTGATGTCCTATCAAAGTGGACACTTTTTGGTCCTCATCTTATTTCTCTTTTTCTTGAGCCTTTCTCTTCCCTTGCCTTTCCAGACACTGAACTCTTCTGCATCTCTCTTCCCTTTTGCTCTCTCGCTTGCTTGCTCAGATAAAGCAAGCTGCCATGTTAAGGGAAACTCTATGGAAAGACCCACATGGCAAAGAACCAAGAGAGGGCTCTGGCCAACAGCTCGTGAGGACTTGAGGTCTTAGTCCAATAGCCCACGAGAAATGAGTCCTGTTAGCAACCATGGGGGTAAGCTAGGAGGAGGATTCTTCCAAGCTAAGCCTTGAGAGACTGTGAGAGATTTGGAGCCAGAGAACCCAGCCCCTGCCAGATTCCTGTTGCCCACAAAAACCATGGTGCAATCACTGTTGTTTTTAGTCACAGAGTTTTGGATAATTTGTTATACAGCAATAGATAGGGGAAGCTTGGATGGCTCAGCTCACTTTTCAGCCCAGGGGACCAAGGATCTAATCCTGGCCTTGGCCCGTGAGGAACCATATGCTGAACTGGGGTGGTCCCTAGCTCGAGGTGGCATGCCTCCCATGCAGGAGGCCTTCAGACCTGTTCCTGCCTTGCACAGCCCCTGCCTACCTGTGTGGAACAAACCCATGTCGAAAAACCGATGATGTACAACTATGGAGACTTCTCTGGGCCCTCCCCCTTCTCTCTGTCTCTGTGTGTTTGCCAAAAACAATAAAATAAATCTTAAAAAATAGATAACTAATGCAATCACTAAATTGACTTCTCAACCTGCTAACAGGTAAACTGGAAAATACTGATCTAATTCTAGATGCAAGTCCTGTGCTGGGTCATCAAAAGGGCCATTCAAGGATGAACGAGACCTGGTCATTACCTTCAAAGAGCTTTTAGTGTCTATTGAGGATCTAGAAATTTAATAGGATGCACGCATTTCTAGGGCAGGGTGTGCCGACTATTCAAAGACAGTGGAAGCAAATGAGAGGTTCCCCCAGGCTAACATCCATCATTGTGCTGAGCACGGAGATAGCTTGATTAGGGAGTCCTTAAGGGGAAAACACAGGCTTTACAGGGGAACCCAAAGCGATTTCCACACCCAGAAAAGCTTGGAAGAGAGAGGCAGAGCGAATGAATGAGGTTCAAGGGAAGAATCAAAGTGGCCACAAATTGTATCTTATTTCCACTGTGGTTGGGGGTGGCAGTGGGGGGTTAGGACGACAAGGGCTCTTGTGAGGATTAAATGAGTACATATGTGTAAAATGCCTGATGCATAGTAAGTGGCTATGTGCTGTTATTGTTGTTGTGTTATTGTCATCTGATCCTTGCCGTAGCTGTACTCACAAACAACTTACAAATCACCAAACCCACAGCCTCCCGCAGTCCTTCCCCTCATGTCCCTGCAGCATCGGGCCCTGATGCCCAGTCCCACCGCTGAGGCTCTCCAGGCCCCTGCCTTTGGGAGCCAGCCCTGCCCTCTGCTGGGTGACTTGTCCCTTCTCACCCGGCTCCCACCTTTAGATTCCCTAGTTGCTCTCCTCAGAACAAACAAACTCCTCTCTCTCCTCACGTGTTTTCAAGCAGGGCCTCTGACCTATGACACTACAGCTTGGAGCCCTTATTTCTCCCCGGACCTTCACCTCTAATTCCAAAACTCTTTTTTTTTTTGGACAGCTCCACATAAATGTGTCCTTAACCCACCTCCCGTTTAGGAAAAAAAAAAAAAAAAAAGTGCAGCTCACTGCCGGGTCCATTTAATTTTATATAAACACGTTCTCTGAGACTGAAGCAAATCTGACTGGTTTGCAGTGTGAAAAAAATATATAAAAACTTTCTCGGAGTTACAGTGTTCCCTCACCACTTCGCGCTTCATGTTTTGCGGCTTCAGTGCTTCGCGGGTTTTCCCAAAATATTCATCAAAAAATGAAAATGAAAAAATACAACCCTGTCGGCAGCCACATGGCGGAAAGGAGCGTTGTTTCATGTGGATGCGCGAGAGAGAAGGATCCCTGCGTGTCAAACAAAGAGATGAGCTGACTCAGAGTCCATCCCACGGGCTCATAAAGGCGCGTGATTGGTTTCCGGGGCGACATCGACCCATGAGAGGACGAGTGGATTGATCCCTGTGAGCTGATTGTCTGCGCATCATCGCAGCCTCACCTGGCATCTTCTCTTGTTGTATCTCGCCAGTCTTGTCCCTGATGCTGACTGTCTCGCATACTGTATTTTAGTGTTGTGTTGGCGATAACTTGTTTTGTTTAAGCGATAACTCTTTTTATTAAGTAAGCCCTTATAATGCCGCCTAAGCGCTGTGCCCCTGCGAAAGCTTCCTCCGGGGCGCCCAAGAGGAAGAAGATGATGACCATCAGCGAAAAAGGGAAACTTTTAGATATGATCAAAGAGGGCAGAAGTGACGCATCTGTGGCACGCCATGACGGGGTGAATGAATCTACAGTGCGGTCCATCAAGAAAGAGGAAGCAAACATCCGCAAAACGGCTTCAATCACCTTCAATAAAGAAGCGAAACGTGTGGGAACTCCGCGTCATAACAGAATTGTGAACATGGAAGCTGCACTGGCATTGTGGATTGCTGATTGCAGGGAAAAGACAGTGAGTTTGGACACTAATATGATCAGGACAAAGGCCAAAGCTCTCTACGACCCAATCTTGCCCGATGACGACCATGAAGAGGCTGAAGAAGGTGCTGACGAACCTCAAGCCAGTGCTAGCGCTGCCAGGAGTGATTCGCCTCCTCGAGGACGAGGCTTGTCAGCCAGCAAAGGCTGGTTCGAAAAATTTCAAAAAGATACGGCCTCAGAAACGTGCTTCTGTATGGTGAGGCTTCCTCTGCTGACAACGATGCTGCTTGTCGTTACGTGGAGGAAGTTTCCTAACCTCATCAGTGAGGGAGGCTACCCCTCCCTCACTGAAAACGAAGAGGAAGACGAAGAAGAAACTGAAAAGCGTGGCCTTACCCTGGAGAATCGGCAACAATTGTGCAACATGGCAAGAGCGATGCGACAATTTGCACAAGACATTGACGACAATATGGTTCGAGCTGTCGAGCTCAGCCATCGCGTTGACGGGGTTATGTCCTTGTACAGGGGAATTTTGAAGGAAAAGAAAAAACAAAGACAACAACTACCCATCACCCTGTTTCTCTCCAAGGTAAAGCCCCCGGCTCTCCCGTCAGCGCCTCCAGCAGAAGAGTCTCCGAGG
>PVKE010041882.1:0-13971 GCA_004027555.1 Craseonycteris thonglongyai | reverse complement strand
AGGCTGTTGCAAGAGTCCAGATGTTAAAAGCTTGTATAATAACTTGGCCCCAAGTATTGGCAGTGACACTGGAGAGAAGCAGATGGACCTGAAATTAATTTTGGAGTTAGAATAGTATTTAGTGATGAAATGACATCAACAATCACTACTAGTTTTCTTCTTCTCCCCCGCCCCCGGTTTTTTTTTGCATGGGGTGCTGGGTGAGTAAAGTAAAATTTGTTGAGTTTAGAGAAAACTCAGTAGTTTATTTGCTGTGTGTTGAGGAGAGGGGCTGGAGCACTGGGAATCATTGGTCCACTTTGGGTAGATTAAGTTTGAGATGCTCAGGAAACACCTAAGTGAAGGTATCAGTCCTGCACTTGGATAAATAAACATGGAGCTTCAGAAAGCTCTTGCCTAGAAATATAATTTGGGAATGTTGACTATGCAGATGGTATGCAAATATTTTAGAAGTGTTTGAGATTATCTGGGGAGGAGAATGGAATAAGAAAAAGACCCAGGAACCTGCCACAAGGAATTCTAAATCTAACTGATAAGAACAAATGAAAAAGAGAAAAGTAAATGAATGTACCTTTTTCTTTTGCCTGGGTCTTTTAAACTAGATGGAACACAGTGTAAAACAGTATTGTTATTGTTTTATATCTGTTTCATTATTAGGCATAAGAAATTTTCTAGCTCTTCTTAAAGAGCAGGGCCCATGTGGGACAGTATCTTTCCAACTGCCATTGTATGCATCAAAGCTTACGTGAGCCCTTTCTGATTCTTTTGTTTATGGGCTATAAATATAAGTTCATTCTCCTTGCAAAACCATCAGAGATTTATCATATTTTTACTTTCCTATTTTGGATCGCTAGCAGACACAAAATTTTCAATTTATGTATTTCTATATTACAAACAACTCTGTTGTGGGGTAATTGCCAAATTAAGTCTATACTTTTACCCTAAGTGATTTGGAAGTGTTTTTCATTTCTTCTTTGCCTTTTTTACTTCTCATTTTGAGTTTTCAGGAAGACCTGCTAAAGAGACATTTAGTTTATAGGCTTGGCTTTGGAAGCTAGGCGGAAGAGAGCAGATACTGAACATATGTTCTACTGATAATGATAAAGGGAGGTTGCAAGTAGCTTGGAAGCTGTCTGTTTCTTCCCAACTGCCACCCCTTCAGTAGATATTTCGGTTAATCTTATGCTAAAACATTCTAAGTGCCCAGCTATAATAAAACTTTTTATCATATGATTTTGAAAACCTTTAGGGTGATTTAGTACTGTTCACAAGTGGAACATCAAAAAAATATATATACAGATTCTCATTTTAAATGGATAGTAGAGTTCCATGTAAATTGAAAGGGCTGGAAATACTGTCACTAGAGCAGGCACTCAATAAATAATGGTATTGGGGGTAGTGGGGACCTGTATTTTGTGGGGGACACATTTGAACTTAGATAATCTAGCCATAGATAGGATATTTTGCTAAATTTGTTTGTTTGTTTTGTTTGTTTGTCTGTTTTTTCATTTCAAGAAGTTACTGATTTTTACATTGAGTGGTAGTATGGCCAACTTTTATTTGCCAAACATAAGGAAGGTAGTTTCAAAAAAATATTTGGTGGAGTTTGAGGAATTTTTAGTACAAACGCCTTACTTGAATTCACTGTTACAGAGATACTCTCTTATGTTCTTATGGTGTATCTGTTAATTTTCTTACCAGAAATATGGATTATAAAGGTAGTTATTTTCTTATCCATGTGTAAGTTTTAGATCACTGCAAATTATGTAATATTTCCTTAATAATATCAATGATGTTCCTTGTCAGAAGGTTAATAAACTCTTTTATCACTTGGCCAGGCCAAGTAGCTAAGATGGCATTTGAGTTCATTGTGGCCCTCGTAGTCCTCATTTTAGTCAGAATATCTACTATGTAGAGTAAATACTGATATTCTATAAGCAAAACTTAGTTAAGATTCATTGAAATATGTTTATATCTGATTTGTTTCTGATTATAATAAAAATACTTAAATTTTCATCTTAATATGTTTGGAAGGAGCAAAGTAAAGAATTAAAAAAATTGGCATCCACAGAGAAACATCTACTAATACTTTTCTGATTTAAAAAGAAGAGACCAAACTAACCCAAAAGCCTCTAAAAATATCCTTTTATTTTGGAAACTGAAAAGGGCAGAATTAAGCAACAATAGAAGACAAATTTGAAAGGTCTGTAAACACAAGTCTGGACTAGGATATGGGCTGTGTGTGTGTGTGTGTGTGTGTGTGTGTGTTTTGCCTCTGAACAATTGGATTCAGCATTACTTTTTTTCCCCGGTTTACAAGTGTTGTTGTGTCTGGATGGCTATTAATTCGAATTGGACTGATTTTCTAGTTTTCTAAAACTTTTTGGCTGCTTTATGGATCAAGAGCATTAAGTTACTTCCTGCAGGGCACAGCTGGAAATCATTCTCTTCAGAAACATTGTGTTGTGTTTCATTTTAGTTTTAGACCAGTGTTTCTACACACCCACATAGCTCAGGATTTCAACAGACAAGTATCTCTTTTTCTTTCTTCACATGTCTTGGGACATTTTAAATCGGCACGTCCTCTTTTGTCTTTCAAATACTGAAGCACTTGCAAACAGCTCTGTTTGCTTGCAGGAATATTTTTTATAAAAATACTCCACAGACATACAATACTGAAATGAAAAGTTAGAAACGTTCAAACAGTTTCCTCTTATTCTTTTGAGAGGTGATATGTACTTGGCATGCACAAGTAGGAGAAATATTGTGTACCAAGACTAGGATGATAGAGGGAGAGAGAATGTATTATAAACAATACATGATTTTACAAGTTATTTCAAAATTGAATATATTGAAAACAATTGTTTTATTGACTGATGACATTTCCATAACAAGTCTCCAGTACCATCTGTTATGAGTTCTATTCATGAGTCTCTTTACAAGCTGAACTATAGATATTAACAAGAAACATTATTTGTGAAATTGAAACATATATATTATGTATACCAATATATAAACATATATGTAGCGTTATCTCTATGAATAAAAATATAATACACTAGGCACAAACAATGAAGACAGATACTCCACAATATTCATTTTGTTTAATACTTAAACTGATGAAAACAGGAAAATATATTTATAAATTATTTTTCCCTGAAACTTTAGAAAGATTTTCTTTAAAGACGTAAGTTAGATTGTGGTCATTTTAAAATGATGATTTACCAAACTGCACACAGTTAAAGGCAATCAAAATAAAGAGTACATGGGGGAAATAAAATATTAGAGGGAAATTTTCACCATGAAAGTTTTTAAAGTTAACACTGTGGCCACTTCTGATCATGATCATGTACAAGCATTGGATCGTTGTGTAAAAAGTCGTGATTGTTTTCACTACTATTGTTTCTTCATATGTTATGCTCAACATGTCTAAGTGAAGCCATTGTATACATATTTATCCATTTTTGTCAATTACAGTAAAGTTATTCTCTCTTGATCTTTTTATCTTTACTCTGTGTGTGTCTGTATGAAACTATGAATATATGAGGGATGTATAATGATAACACAAGCTCTTTATATCCATCTGGCTTTTGGATCCAAAAAAACAGAAGTCATCAATACTGTTTAGGAGAAATGTATTTGCAATATATCACATAACTCGCAGAATTGTTGAAAAGATTTGAAAACCAGGCTCAGGAGATGACAGACATCAAAGCCACTCCTAGGTTTCACTGCCTGAATACCTAGTGTGGCTCCCTTTGCAGATGTTGCCTTTACCCCTTCCTCTGACACTCCCGCTGATACTGTTATCTTTGTCACTATCACAATCTTATTTTCCTTATATCTCCAGTCCTGTACTTCCAAAAGCTCGAGATTCAGAGCCAGAAGAAGTCATATACACATGCTCAAACTACAAATGGGAGAGAAGAAAGATCTTTCCTCCACTGCCTTGACAGGGTATTGATTACCCTCAGTACTAGACACACGGCCAACTACACAACAGTAGAAATGATGGCTGGATTGTGTGGACAGCCAAAAAATGATAAAGGCCTACTATATTTTTCAAATTGCTTAGGCTTATTTTGAATTATTTCACTGAGCTAGAAACTGGGGGAAGCCGGGATGGCTCTGTGGGTTGAGCGCTCACTTTGTAGCACCGGGGACCAGGGATCGAATCCCAGCCCTGGCCCATGCGGACCCATATGCTGAACTGGGAGCTCCCCCAGTTCAGTTCTCTGTCTCTGTATCTCTCTCTCTCTGTCAAAAATAAATAAGTAAATAAATAAATATATATTTTTAGAATACCAAAACAGGGTTCTACATTTCCACTAAGTTGTGGTTCTGATTAGTTTAATGGTCTTTGGCAGATTTCTCTCCAGAAAGATTATACAAATACATGTATTTATTCTCATTTAATAAATTTAAGTGTGAGTGCTATTATAGTTTATACTAGCTAGTGCTATTATAGTTTATACTAGCTAGTGTTATCTCTGTATTCAGTAATGTTATAGACTAGAGAGTCCTATAAGTGATATTAGAGTTTCAGTGTGATGAGGGTTATAATAAAATATCAACTAAGTACTATGTAGGCACCAAGAAGGAAACAGAAAATTATGTGTGGCAAAGTGTTCCAGAAACACTTTCACAGAGCAGGGGATGAATGATGAATAAATGTTCATGTTAAAAAGGACAAAAAAATAACATTCTTTGTGGAACAGACAAGATAATGGCATGACAAAGAATTTTCATGTCATTGGTTTATGGATGTTTGTAAACAGTAATATGTCAATACACTGGATGTTTAGAAAGGCATGAAAACCAATGAGTTTAGGGAGGTAGATAGGGGGCTGATTATAAATGTTCAGATTACCAAGGAGTTTGGTTGTTATGCTATACAATAGCCAACAAACACACAAAAGTCTTTAAATAAGAAAGTGACCTGATCAGACTTAATTTTTAGGCACATGATTTCTGTGGCAGTGTGGAAGATGAACGGAAGTGGTGTCACACAGGAAGAATAGTTAAGAAACCTTTGCAGTAGATATACGGTAGAATAGGATATCCATATACAAAAGTATAGATGATAGATGGATAGAAGATAGGTAAATGATAGATAGATAGATAGATGATAAAATTAACCTAGACATAAAAAATTTGGAAGTAAAAATCTTAGAATAGTAAGAAGTAAGACATATTTGTCCTCAAAGTACCTTTTAACATTTTCTGGTTTCTATGGAATAACATTTTTAATTCTGATTTATATTCACCTATTAAGAATGGCAGAAACTTGGGGGAATAAAGATAAATGTGAATCAGTTACCAATATTTGTGACTGATTTTCATGAAGTCAGTCAGTAATGGATATGAGCATGTGCAGTGTTGGATGATTTGGACTTTTGAAAAAGTTATAATCCACAGTGAATGGAACTGTCTTGTAAGCGGTATGTGGAAGCCAGAAGGAGGCATATCGGAGGGAAAAGGAGAACTAGATGGTACAAAACTCAGGAATGGTGTAGGAGGTGAAAAGGCTTTCATTTAGAGCAGGGAGGGAAGTGAGGCAGTGTGGATTTTTAATATCAAAATTAATTCATTTAGAAATCTAGTAGATGTGTTTGGAAACTATCTGTGTCATTGAGGTTCTGGGAATTATTTTCTTCATTTGTAAAATTATAAGTAGGCTTCTCTGAACTGATTTTTTTTTTCAACCAGACAACTGCTTTCTAGTTCATCACTTAGAGAAACATTTGCCTAAAGCATAAGGACTCAGTATGAATTGTGCCACCCAGCAGACCCTATGTTACCCTTATGTCAGATGCATTACCCACGGATGCACTGGTAGTTCTTCAAAAGACAACACTTATGTATTGGAAATGACTCTAAGTCAAAGTTCTTAATTCTTATGAAATAAAAGCTGGAACAACTGGAAAACTGTGCAAGGAAAACAGAACCACCTGCTGATGGCTGGCCTGCAGTTGTCTTGGAGAGACTTTTGTCTGCATTGCTAATCCAGTGCTTTATTTTGCTTGAGTCTTCTGATTCTAAATGGTACTGAAAAGAAAGTTTTCCTCTGTAGTAGCCGAAAACATTTTTTTTCACATTTGATTTAAGATATACAAATTTATCTGTCTCTGTAGCTCTCTCACTCTCTTTCTGTCAAAAATAATAAAAAAAAGAAAGAAATACAAATTTAATATTTTATTGTTACTGATATTAACAGTTTATAAAAGCCAAAAGAAATAATTTATATGTATACATATATGTGTATATATACATACATATAACCATATACACATATATGTATAATATTTCTATAAATTCTTTGCCAAGTTTTAAGAAAATTTGCCTGCATACAGAAAGTTGAAATAATCATACAACAAACATCCACATATTCAGCATCATGATTTAAAAATTAGCAACTTGCTTTATTTGCTTTATCATACATTAATCCATCTGTACATAAATATTCACAGATCTTTCTTAAATTTTGATCTATTGGAAACTGCATGCCTAAGCACTTGATCATGAATATCAATAACAAGAGTTCAGTATGGTTTACTTCTTTATTAAGGTAAAATGTACTTATAGCTCAAGTATTCACTGGGTATAACATTCACTCGTTGAGTGTTAACGTTTAAGTTTTAACAAATGTATACACCTGTGTTATACAAACTACTATTGGAATATTAACATTACACCCAAAATTTTCTTTATGCTTCTTGCCTGTCAGTCTCTGCTCCTAAATTCAACCATTTTTTTGTGGATTAGGTTTGTTTGTGCTCAAGGGTCATGTAAATAAATAATAGCATATGCACTTCTTTTGGTACACTTTTTCATTTGGTTTCATGCTTTTGGGAGTTACCTTGTTGTATGTATCTGTAGTTTGTTTCATTTAATACAAAATATAATTCTGTTGTATGACTATACCATAGTTTCTGTACCATTCTGCCACTGGTGGAAAGTTGGGTTGTTTCATGGACGTGTACTGTCATTTCTATAAAATATTTACTTAAGAATGGAATTTTGGAATTCTCAGGTAGGTCTAGGTTTAAATTTATTTAAAAATACCTGTTTTCTATAGTGGTTATACTAATTTACATGCCTTAACATTGGAGTAGAGTTCCAGTTGCTCCACAGTCTTTTAAACATTTGGTGTTTTTAATCTTTTCGATATTGTACCACTGAGCATTAAGCATAAGGACTTTGCAAATACGGGATCCATTTGCCATGATCCTTCCACCCACCTTTCCTTTGTTATAATTGTCATATATATTACATCAATATACATCGAACACTCCCTAAAAACAATGTTATATTTTTTCTTGAAACATTAATACATGATTAAAGAACCTAGAGAAAGAATGTCTATTGATTTTCATTTTAACTTACGTTTTCTTCTGTTATCTTCAGTTTTCTATTAATCCTATACAGTGATTCTTTTCTTATTCTAAATCATGTGTTTTTTAATAAAATTTATATTTTGTATTTTTTGGTATGTGTAATTTATATTCCTCTGCTGAGATTTCCTATTTGGCTTTTCATTAGAAGCAGTTTTTTTTAGCGTGTCTTTGATTATAGTTGTAAAAGCTACTTACAAATATTTGTGTGTTAATTAAAACATCTGGTTGTGTAAGTGTTGGTCTCTGTTCACGGTTTCTCTCCTACATATGGGTGGCATTTTATTGTTTTTGTTTTGTATGCATAGTATGCATTATATATAATATGTGTTTATATATTGCATTCTGGATGTTGTAAATGATACATTGTAGAAACTTGGTATTCTGTTAATGTTCTTCTGCAGAATAGTCATTTATCTTTCATTTTTGCGTTATGTCAGTTGGTTAGCCTGTTTGGACTCAAACTGCAGATTCTTGTCTTTCCTGTGGAATACAACAACTGTGATGATATCTGTTCTAGCCCCAACTGGGGTCCCTGGAGTCTGTCTGGAGCATATGTAGGTCTGCAAGCATGAGGGATTTGGGAAGAGTTTATACACATATTTTGAGGCTCCCTTTCTGTGGCTTGCTCCCTTCCAGCATTGTTTTCTCACTTTACTGCTCTTGTGGTTACTCTTAGTTCTGCCCTTTGGTTCTTTAAGACAGTTTTAAATCAAAGTAAAACTGGGTTGCTATTTGAGTTATAGCCACTCTATATGGTACGCTCTGGAGCACTTTCAGTATCTTACTTCTTCTGAGCATACACATCTCTCATGGTTTACTTGCTTTGGGTTATTCTCCAATGTCTTCTTGTATTTGAGATTTTTTAAGAAAGATATTTTGTTCCTAATTCATAGCTGTTATCTATGAGAGATTTGGTCCAATAAGAAGCTACTCCATGATTACTAAAAGTAGAACTTTCATATGCCAGTTTTAAAATGTATCTGTCATTTGAAACCATAATATAGGATTTTGAGAATGCAAATCATTAAAATCATTTTATTTTCTATGAACATTCCATGGTATTTGAGCATGCATAAACAGTATCAAAACATTTCAATGAAAACAACAAAAATTTGGTGACTTTTCTATATGTTTGCCATATTGTAATAAAATTTTTGTTGTGCTATAAACTTATCCTTTTTCCAGGTGGTCCATTTACTAAACATGTATATTATGGAACAAAATATATTCTCTATATAGCATACATATTCCAATCTTTAATAATAATATAATTTATAAAGCATAAATATCATTTGTGTTTTGTTTAGATTTTGTTTCTTAAGCCACAAATGCAATTAAATTTACTTAGTCTAGCTACTGTTCAGAAAAAAAGTCAATTATAATTGTATGGATAATGATGACTGGCTTTTATGTCTTAACGTTCCTTGACCTCAAATTGAATTAAGACCCTGTAAGTCAATACTCTATAAATGGCTTACCAGCTATTTGTAGTCCATTTACACTTGCAGTGTTTGTATCATCTTAATCAAGTAACCCATATTGAATATGATAATAAATATTACTCTGCTGCTTTTGAATGGGAATACCGTATTTTGCTGTGCATAATGCACATCTTTTTGTCTAAATTTCTGAGGGAAAAATAAGGATGCACATTATACATAGGGAGTACTAATTCCTTATCTATATAAACGTTTTTAATTCTTTTATTTATGCTTATGAGCTGAAAGTATAACTCTGCGAAGTGATGATATCTATATGCAAAATAATACCCTGGAATATGATAATCGCCTTGGCTTGGGCCCCAACTCAACCAGAGTCACCCTGCACTTCAGCCTCCCATGCCTCTGCCCCTGTCAGCTCTCAGCTTCCAGCCCACCTGGGGCTGTGTTTTGGCCCATGTCCCCAGGCTCCCAGCTCACTCCCTCTTCCACAGGGCTCCTGGTTGCTATCTGTGGGTCTGGCTGTTCCTTTCCCTTCTCTCCTGCTCACCTCTCGTTCTCTGACCTTGTATCTGTTCCTGTGTTTTACAGTTACTTGTTACATAAAATTTCTTGTACCATAATATGTTAAAACATAAATACTAAAATCCCTTTATAATATAAAAACAAAAACAGTACCTAATTAGACACCAATACAAATTTGAAATAAAAAACTAAACCAAAAGATTTTTTTCCCTGAAAGTTTGGGCCAGAAATGTGGGTGTGCATTATACATGGGAGCACATTAAAGAGGGTAAAATATGGTAAATAGGTAAAGCCTAATAGATTTAATGTATAATGAAAATGGGCTTTACTTTATAATACAACCTACTGAAAATTCAATAAAAGCTCAGATATTGATTGACTCTTCAAAGTGGTCATTAGCAACTAATTGGGGATCTTCCCTGACAAATACAATTTACTGACTTTTTAAAATAAACAGCAAAATAACTGATAAAATGTCAAAAGGAAACTGTTCCCTGACTGGAAAGCCAAGGCAATTAAATTATAAAAAGGTTAATTTTGAGTACATGATCAATAACTGTAACAGAAACAAATCAATGGAAGGAGCAAAAAATAATAAGTGTAAGTTTCAGTAATGTTTATAGTTTATGAATTTAAAAACTCTGAAGCAACAAAGGGGTGGGAACTGGGCAGGTATTTCTTTTATTAAACATGTAAATTGATAAGCTTTGCTAAGGACTGGATTTTGGCTACTCTTCATGCATTGATAAGAATAAGTGAGTTAAAGAGCTGAGTTCAAATTTATTTGTTAATCTTACTAATTTATAACTCTGTGCATAATGTTTATCTTCTCTGAGCTGCACTTTATTCATTTGTAATTTGAGACTAATAAAATCTATACAGTGGGTTTACATCATGTTATTTAATTATCATCAAGTACTTTTTAATCAGTGTTACTCCATGCCTGGAATTCTTTTATAGTCGTCATTTTGCTCATGTTTTATTCACTTAGCTCTGTGGGGAAATTGGAATGTAATTCAATTCTATATTTTTGGAACCTACAATATATGGTAAAATAATCTTTACCAGCCATGTCTCCCTTTTTGCCTCCTTCATGAGTACTCAGATCTGGGAAAGTACAGGACTATCCTAATCATCCCACAGGGCTGCCCCAACACAGGGCATAGGGATTCTTACCCATACCTACAAAACAGAACCTGAAGTCAGAGTCAAGGCGGGACTAGTCAGAGGTGAGAGAGGAGACAAACATCACAGAGCGAAACTATGTCCTGGTACAGTTTTAAAGCTGATGGCTCCTGCCTGGTGGTATTCTGTGCAAGTAAGCTGGCTTTGTTTGAAGGAGCCAGAAGGAGATAACCCCTCTAAACTCGTGCTGCAGGCCAGCAAGATGAGAGGTAAAGTATGGCCTCTTAAAAACAGGGTTCTTAGCAGATCTTTTTTTTTCTTACCACTTTTCTTTTTTAACATTACAAATTAAAAACATAAAAACCTAGAAAAAAATCCCACAGAAAACAAACTTCTAACAGTGACATGTAGACAGTGGTTTGTGTTCATATATAAGTGAACCATTATGTATACTCTGTGTAATTATATGTATATATGTATGTATCTATGTATCTATCAATCATTATCTATCATCTATCATCTATCTTTGTATCTTTCTCTGTCTACCTACCTACCCACCTACCTTCTATCTATCTATCTATCTACCTATCAATCATCTATCTTATCTATCAATCATCTATTATCTATCTATATACAATCACATAATCTAACAGCTTAGAACAATTACAAATTCAAGTATTCTGTCAGTCACTTGACATCCATATAAGCTTTCAGAATAAAATCTATACTCATACTCTTTCCTCAGCCTGCTATGTTTGCTTTTTCTTTGTTCCCTTTCTCTTCCAAATAAACTTGCATTTCTTCTTCAGGATACAGTTCAAGATTACTTCCCACAGTAAGCCATTTTAATGGTATTCTTGTTCCCAAATCATTTACGGTATTTGGCATTATATGTGTTTGACACATATTTGATGAAATAAAAATTAAATGCAAGGTGATGATGAGCTACAGAAAAGAAAGATATAGATAAACCTTATCATATGTCATTTACTAACCTAGAAAATAACATATCTGAGGTGGAGAGATAATGCTCTGGAGACAAATTATTTTTGAATTTGTAGCCTAACAAAGTTCACAGAATTAAAGTTGTTTCTAATAAGCCTGGTATACACAGGTAAAACTAAACTAACAAATAACTAACCTTGTAGAGTACTATATTTTTACAAAGCATACTACATTAACTAATAAAATAAATGCTTTTTGAATGGCTAATATTTTTCTGACCAAGAATCATATTAGCTGACCTTATATCAATTTGACAGAATGTCTTATTAAGAGGGGGCTAGAGCACAGAGGTGATATGAGAGTTCTGGGGAGATACATTTGTCTGAAAGAAAGAATGAGATAGTGACTGCAATTAAATTTAAAACTCCTGGAAAACAGAACTATTGGAAACCTCAAGTAACTTAACGGGAGAAAAGCATGAGTCAGGAGGGCAGTTGGGGGTGGGGTTGGGGGTTGGGGCCTGGATTGGAACAACAAAATCAGAGGGATTCTAGTGACTGGTGATTTGGACGCAGCTTTTGAGAGATGCTGAGAATGACTGAAATGAGAATTGAGGCATTTTTCCAGCCTTATGAGTTCATCAGCCTCTTTGAAACCTTTGAAAGTGATTACAATAGAGATTCATAGTATTTAAAAAAATTTTTTTCATTTGCTGTACTATTATTTCTGTCACTGTAATTCTGATGTTAACCAGGACCACAAATTCACACTAGATTTATGTAGATTTTATATGACATCTGTGGAGACCATGCAGTATAGTTATTAAGAGGATAGACCCTAGAGCCAGATTGCTTGGGCTCAAATCATAGTCCTGGGTAAGTTACTGGTATTGTAATTAAGTATGGCTAAAAGTAGTATGTAGACCATATGGTGCTGTGAATAACAAATTAATCCATACAGACATAGCATGTTAGAACATTCCTGACATAATAGTGCCTTGCATATTATAAACATTCACTAATGCTGAATATTACTACTATTATTGTTATTATTATTATTCAGAAGACACAGAAGAACATTTATGAGGCCAATATTTATACTTTATTTTACAAATATATTTAGTGTATTACTCAGTATATTTGTATATTGAGCATATTACCCTGTACCCAACATATGCTCAGTTTTGAAGATAAGACAGAAGATACTTATGGACTCAAAACTCTAAGGGGCTCCATAAAGCATCAGGACATAAGATTTAGTCAGTATAGGACTCTGTCAGAAGTTGAACTGATATAGACCTACTTGGCACATGTTTACAACAGATTCCAACTAGATTGTTATTAGCATGTTTCTTACGTAAATTGAGTTAAATGATCTATAGTTGCAAATGCACTTTCTATAGGATGAGTTTTTTAGTTAGAGAGTGACTTCTGATTAGTGACTTTACTATATTGTCATTGAAAAGAGGTCTGTAAGGTTCAAATACATATTAGACATGTGGGAAGCAGAATTGACAGTAAGTCATAGAAAGTAAAGAGCCTGAGTTGGCATCTTCTGTAGAACAAAAGGCCTCCCAGCCCTGCATGGAAACGGGCCTCTGTGCAATTCCAATAAAAATGCCACAGACATTCTTTTGAGAAATAAATTAAAAAATTATCAGATTCATATGGAACCACAAAAGACCCTTAATCTCCAAAGCAATCCTCCAAATAAAGAGTAAGGCTGGAGGCATCATGCTTCCAGACTTCTGTCTATACTACAAAGTGTCAGTAATCAAAACAGCTTGCTATTGGCAGAAAAAGAGACATACAGACCAATGGAACAGAATCGAAAATCCAGAAAAAACCCCCACAAACGTATGGACAGATAATTTTTGACAAAGGAGCAAAAAATATACAATGGAGAAAAGAAAGCCTCTTCAGTAAATGGTGCTGGAAAAATTGGAAAACCACATGCAAAAGAATGAATCTGGACTGTGAACTCTCACCATATACCAAAATTAACTCATAGTGGATTAAAGACCTCCTCATAAGACTTGAAACAATTAAGTGCATAGAAGAAAGCATCGGTACTAAACTTATAGACCTGGGGTTCACAAAGCACTTTATGAACTTGATGCCCAAGGCAAGGGAAGTAAAAGCAAAAATAAATGAATGGGACTATATCAAACTAAAAAGCTTCTATACAGCAAAGGACACCATCAACAAAGTAAAAAGGAAACCGAATGGGAGAAAATATTTGCAAACAATGCCTCTGATCAGGGGCTAATATGTAAAATATATGAAGAACTCACACAACTCAACAACAAAAAAATGATCCAATTTAAAAAAGGGGAGAAGCCAGGATGACTCAGTGGGTTAAGCGCTCACTTAGCAGCACCGGGGATGGAGGATCGAATCCCGGCCCCGGCCCGTGCGGAACCATACGCTGAACTGGGAGCTCCCCCAGTTCAGTTCTCTCTCTCTCTCTCTCTCTCTCTCTCTCTCTCTCTGTCAAAAATAAATAAATAAATAAAAATATATTAAAAAAAAAAAATAAAA
>PVKE010041881.1:0-13961 GCA_004027555.1 Craseonycteris thonglongyai | reverse complement strand
CGCCCCATCCGCCCAGTGGTCCAGCCCTTCGGAGCTCCGCCCCCGCCCCATCCGCTCAGTGGTCCAGCCCCTCGGAGCCCCGCCCCCGCCCCTCCGCCCAGTGGTCCAGCCCCTCGGCGCCACGCCCCCGCCACGCCCCCCACGCTGTGGTCCGCCCCCCAGTCCTGCGCTGGCTGCGGACGCTCGGTGGCTGTGTCTGGCTGAGGGCTGTGATGGCGGCGACAGCCGTGAAGCAGAGGCGGGACCCGGCGCGCTTCGTCTACGTGACCCGCTTCGGCTCACACCAGTGTGGCGGCGTCTTGCGCCTGGGCGGCCCCCGGCGGAAGGGCCGGTGGAGCCTCGGGCTCGGGGCCGACTGCCGCCGGGAGGGCCCGCGGGGAGCGGCGGGCGGCGGAGAGCTGCCCCCCGGGTCCGAGCCCGGGGTTCCCGCGGCCTCCTCGGCGGCGCCGGCGTCGAGCGTGCGGAGCGGCCCTCGGCCGGCGGCACGTGCAGGTGGCCCGAGGGGGACCGGAGGGCGGGGTCGGGCGGGGGGCCGGCGGTCAAGGGCCCCGCCCTGCTGTCTGTCCACCAGCCTGCGCGGGACAGAGACACGTCCTGTCCTTCGCTTCAGGTGCGCCCGGAAAGGGCGCCGAGGTGCACCCGAGAGTCGTGTGCGATCAGCCAGGGACTTAAATCTGAGACAGGAGGTTATTGGATGGGACCCCAAAGTCCCCCACAATGAGCGGGGCCTGGGCATGATTCTTGAGCTCCTATTAGGATTCACTTGAGTTGATAAATTCACTTAAGGAGAATCAACATCTTCAAGATGTCCAGCCACTTTCTTTCTAAAAACAGAGCCTGTCTTTCCATTTGTTCCATCTACTTTTGTGTCTTTGAGGAATGTTATATATATATATATATATATATATATATATATATATATATTAAAATGCCCTCCTATTGGGTTTGCCTGTATCTTGTTCAGTTTATTCCTAAGGCATTTGATCTTCCCTGCTGTTGTAAAGGAAGTTTCCTCTTCCATCACGGCCTTTCCATGTTTGCTGTTTGTGCTTATGAAACTTCGGGATCTTTAAAAAATAATCAACTTGATTTAGGGTTGATGTACATACATTTTGAGGAGGTTTGATGAAGTTGCACATGCAAGTAACACACCTCCACACTCAAGATAGAGCCTTTCCATCACCTCAGAAAGTCCCGCCTCTCTTTTGAGGGCTCATCCCTCCACCTGAGCTTTGTAAAAACACTTTTGCTTTGTTAGAATATAAGTCACAGTCTAGTTAACTCACCTATTTAAAGTGTACAGTTCAATGATTTTTTTTACAGAGTTGTACAACCATCACCACGATCAATTCTGTTACCCCAAAGAGATCCCATTATTCCTCCTCACTGCCCTGCCCACTCCCAACTCCAGCCCTAAGCAACTATTAATACTTACTTTCTAACTCCATCGATCTGACTATTCTGGACATTACATATAGATCAAATCATACACTATGCGAGCTTTTCTCTTTGGCTTCTTTCACTTCACCTAGTGATTTTTGTATGTTAATTTTAGATCCTAATACTTCACTGAATTCTTTTATTATTAGTTTTATTGTTGATACTCATGATTTTCCAGGTATACTATTATTAATATTTATAAGTATGGATAATTTTATTTTTTACTCATGCCTGCAATAGATTTTCTTTTTTTTTTGTCTGATTGCATTGGCAAATATCTCAAAAACAATGTTGAATCATTGTGGATGTTGGGGACATCCTTGCCTTGTTCCTGAGCTTAGCAATAGGTTGTCTGCAGAAGGTTATCTGTGGTCCTAAAGAGAGATTAGCAAGTCTTAGAGCAGTCTTAATGACATACTAACTCCACACACAGACTTTTTCCTGGATGTAATAGGGTTGGAGAAGCATGGGAAGGGGGGTGAGTTCTCACAGTGGGAGTTCATGCTCTCTAGTGCCATGTCTGTGTCCCACCCACAGTCAGTGGCGTGCTGCTCACAAAGTGGCAAAAGCCATTTTGGAACATGTTCTAATTCACTCAACAAATGAAATTGTTATTTTGTAGCTGATAGCTAAAGTATTAGATGCAGGATCTCTAATGAAGAATAAAGTATATGCTCAAGTAAACAACATGATAAATCCTATGCTAACTGAGCATAAGGTGCTTTGTGAGGGCAGAGACAGTCCCTGGAAAGCGAAGTATTGAAAGAGTAGAAGAAAGCCAGGGATAGAGTGGTGGTAGGGCAGACCCGGCTGTGCTCCAGATGAAAGGGGAACAATCAGGCAACACACGCTCGATGCTTGATGATTTTGTCTTTGGATACACGGGCATCAGGCTTTCTCCTAACAATACTTGGGAATGCAGCATGATTCAGTGAACGGAGACAGGAAGCTTATTCAGCCTGATGGGCTGTTGTTAGCATCTCATGTGTCTGGTAGTGTGGCTAGAAAGATGAACAAGGCACACAGGCC
Organism: Craseonycteris thonglongyai; assembly: GCA_004027555.1. NCBI lineage: Eukaryota > Metazoa > Chordata > Mammalia > Chiroptera > Craseonycteridae > Craseonycteris > Craseonycteris thonglongyai. The sequence continues at coordinate 11,492 of PVKE010041881.1, read as the reverse complement.
ATGGCCCTCTAGCTGAAACAGCACAAACACAGGATGTGCAAATGTGCTACCTGCTATGAATAAGGTGTTCCTGGTGCCAGCCCTGTGGGCGGGGTGGGGTGTGGTTGAGAGGAGACTGTAGACAGGAGGTGACCTGTGAGCTGTGTCTTAAAGAGCAGGTAGACCTTAGCCTGGTGTGTGTGTGTGTGTGTGTGCACATGCATGCATGTGCTGCGTGCACACAGTTGTTCTAGCCACATGAAACAGCATGTGCAAAGGCTAGAAGGGGTAAGAACAAGACATGTTTGAGGAACCACCAGGTGTTTTGTGTCGTTAGAAGCATAATGTACCTGAAGCTGAATGTAGAGATAACTCTGGGGCAAGATGTGGTTCTGGGTTCTGCTTCCTCTGTTGCTGACCTTTGAGGGACTTACCTTTCAAATCAGAAAAGGAAGGGGATTTCCTAGGCACTTCCAAGGTTGTTTTTCTGTCCCCCTACCCCTAGCATAGTATTGGCTGATTGGTAAACTGGTATTACCCAGTGATCAAAAATACAAGGGCTGTCCCGAAAAAATCTAGCCATTGTCAATATAACGAGAACAGTTACACGGCTGGATACTTTCTGGACAGCCCTCGCATACCTACAATTGTAAAAATCTCCAAAGAGAGCTCAAGACATTCATAATTGCTTTATTCTTGGGACAGAATCCTTTAAGTACTTGATAATTTACCTTCTCACTCTTTTTTTTTTTTAATTAGGTTTAACCCAGAAAACTTTAGCTAAAAAATTTGATTTTCCCACACCTTTAAAGGAAGTTTCCCAAATAAAGAAGAAAAAGAAAAAGGTATCTAATTGAAAAGGGGAATGAGCAATATTTGAATTTTAGATTAATCTCTCTAAATATAAATGTATGAAGATACTCAAGACAGTCAAAATAGTTTCATCTTTTGAAAAATTTAATTTACTGAAATGAGAAAATAGAATTAATTGAATAGAAATGGAACTTGGTTTAGAAATATTTATTAACTATAAAGAATAGTCCTTGCAGTTTTTGATGTTAAAACACACTTTATTTATTTAATTTTATTTTTTTGAACTGAACTGGGGGCCTCACCGCATTCGGGAAGCACACCCCAGTTCAACATGTGGGTCCACCTGGGCCGGAGCCGGGATTCGATCCTTGGTCCTCAGGGTTTCGAAGTGAGCACTTAACCCACTGAGCCATCCCAGCTTCCCTAAAACACACTTTAATCAAAATGTAGCCACCGGGAGATTTTTTTCAAGGCATGAAAATATATGCTGCATAGATAATAACAAACTCTGATAGATAATATAAGAAAATCATGGACTTCACACAAAATATAATGTATCTACATTGGTGTCATGTTGTTCTTTTAAAGACAAGGCCTGTGCATTGAGTGTCTAGCAGAAAAGCTGACAAGGGTGAACCTGTGGTGCTGAACCTTTTTCACCTCCTGTGGTTCAAATGTCATGGTAGCTTGAATGCTTTAAACATATTCAAGAACAGTTATTCTACGAATCTTTGATTTCTACCATATATTTTATACTTCATTTAAAAGAAATTGTTAGCTGGTAATTACACATAAGATTGTATTGTTTCTGAGCTTTGAATTTGTTTTGATTTATAATCTACATATAGTATAAAATAGAATTCAAGGTGACTGACCCTTGCAGCAAATGTATTTTGAATAAGCGCCTAATCTTCCCACTAAGAATATTTTTTCCAAGAACCAGTTCTTCTTGGGGGAGGAGAAAAGAGCATTAGCCAATATTTACTTGTAACTACTATATGCCAGACTCTGGGGTGAGTCTTTACAAATATTTTGCATTAATTATAATAATCCAGTGTATGAAGTTATTTCTAGATGAGGTTAAAACACTTGCTAAGTGTCAAGTGACTGGTAAGTGGCAAAGCCAGAATTTGAGCCTAAGTCTCTGTTTCCATAGTCCTCATTCTTTCTGTTCTATAATAGTATATTCATGCTCTCTGGTAATTTTGCATGGTATGTCCTAGGAGAAATGTTTACTTGTTACCTAAAATAAAATACATTCAAAATCAAATTATTGCCCAGTGGTTTAGTAACGGGAATAGCAATGCATTAATTTTGTTACCTTTCAAAACAAAATCGAATGTGTTTGGACCCACTTAGGTAGGGCTCTGTAGACATTAACTTTGGAAGGAAACTTCATCCAGGACAGTTAATTTAAATACTACAGAGAAGAAATGCTAGCAAGTTGGAAAAAGATCAGAGAATCCAGAGATCATGGGGAAATGATTACATTTAAGTTTTAGGTCTCTAAGTGCTACTCTTGCTTTATAATGATAGTATCGCTTGACATGTGACACAGTGAGTCACTCCCCTCCATCAAAATGTATTCCTGCTTCTCGCTTAGTGTTCCCTAACTGTGCTTATCTCTTTAAGGTTTCAGTGTGGAATAGAGTACACAAAGTCATTTCTAGAATGCTTGAAGAAAATGAAAAATATAGACTCAGGCTGCAGTGCCAACAACTCTCTAGTGAAAGTAAGTTATAATTTTTGTTGTGTTAAAGGACTGGCTTCTATGTCAGTTTAGTTACTCTTGTATCACATTAGACCAGTGGTTGTCCTGATTGTCACATGCAATGTACAGAATTATAGAAATGATCACTGTATATCATAATTAAAAGAACTGCATACGTTAAAGCAGTGAAGTAGAGCAGACCACAGTTGTAGGTGTGAGTGGAGGAGTGCGGAAGGATGTGTGGATTGGAATTTACTGAGCAAAGGGAATAAATACACGTGTCTGTTAAACCTGCATTTCAGAGCCAACTCTAATACAGATTACAAAGCTCATCCATATCGACGAAGAAAAACATTTTAACGGCCACATAAAATTACACATTCTGTGTTACTTGATGTAGTCACTTTATTTAGTCACATGGATGCTGCAGTCCAAATTAACACATTTAACAAAATCTGCACTTGAATTATGGCCTTCATGTCATGGCTTCATTCCCGGAAAACATCTCATAAATTAAACCATGTTCTAAATCTGTGTTAATATTGAGTTTGATAATGTGGCCAGAGCAAAATTAGATGTAGTCTAGTATATTTATTAAAGTACTTGGAAGTTCTGGATTCTCAAGAATTCAAACTGGATAAAATCTATGTAATAATGCCATGTGCATTGATAAATCATAATAGTTACTCTCTTTCCTTCACATGCATACCCTAATGCACGTTCCCATGCTGAATGCTTCTGCAGGTTCTCAGAGCAGTCACTTGCTGACAACTTCTATTCTGATAGTCAGTAGATCTGCAGAATTTAATTTTGTGAAGAATATTTTCAAACAATAATAATTAGGACAGAATGCTATTTTGTAAGCAATGTACCACTGGAAACTCGTTAGTGTTTGTGTAATATTGCATCAGTAATATTAATAGCATAAATTGTTTGCCATGATGGCGTATAAACCAATAAGGGATACTCTGGTTTATTTATTGAATTAAAAAGGAGAATGAGGCAAGAGAGGAGATTAGGAGGAAAAAAGTAATGAGTGGTTTCTTAGGTGAAAAGGATGTTTGAACAGGTAGAGAAATGTGCAGTTAACCTGGACATTGTTCTGGGTGTTAACCCAGAGCCAATTACTTTACTAAATGGACTAGGTTACATCTGATTTTGCTTGGGGCCATAACCTTGAACTTGTTCGGTTCTCTTAGGCCTCAGTAAGAAACCTTCTGTTAACCATAAAACGATCTTGTAAGGGTTATGTCACAGCTTAAAATTGATATGCTGTGTTTCTCAGAAATAACCTCTTATAAACAAAGGCATACTTGTAATTCATTACTTTATTTCATAATTATTAAAGCACATTAGAAAAATGAATCATGTTTTTAAAATGTATTATAACTTATTTCTTAATATGCATTTATTAATGGAAAAACCAGTGCTAGAGGACCACTTGAATTTTCCTAATATTTTATGTTGTTTTTAGACTCAGATTACACAAGATGAATTTTCTTATCATCTTCTGGTAAGAATCTATATTATAGTTATATTGTTGTTTTTGTTTTTGTTTTTTGATAGAGAGAGACAGACAGAGAGAAGGGGGAGGGCCCAGAGCAGTCTCCATAGTTGACAGCATTAGTTTTCCATATAGTTTCATTCCACAGGTGGGTGGGGCTGCGCAGGGCAGTAACTGGGCCGGGAACCTCCCACATAGGCCCTGGCCAGACTGAACTGGGGACCCACCCCAGTTCAGCATGTGGGTCCGCCTGGGCCGGGCCTGGGAATTGAACCTCGAGCTTCGGGGCTGCAAAGCGAACGCTTAACCCGCTGAGCCATCCCGGCTTCCCCTATTTTATAGTTATAAAGTATAGACTCTTTATTTCCTCTTTACACTCTACTTTCTTCAACCTTTGGTGTATACTCATTGCTAATTCCAGCCAGTTTCCTTCCTTAAACCCTGAGTTTGGCACATAGGCACTCGTTAAGTATTTGTTGAAATTCAATACACTTCATTCGGGCCCTATCTTCTCAGTACTATTAAAATTACTCTGTCCACGATCCATGTTTTATCTTTTTGTTTATATATCTGCTTAGTACTTTTTTCTCTTTGAACATGTCACATTTAATACTGTCTTACAACTACTTCAAATTTTTCGTCTTTCTTGATGTCTTTGAGGTTATGTATGGTTCTCTTTCTGCCTTTCTGACCACTTGTCTGTGTATTTTGTATTAGTCCTTTTTGCTGCCACTTAATAAAACCAATACTGCCCTAGCCATGGTTGGTGGGCTCCCTCTCTTTGTGTATCTGTTCTGAAATAACACACCCATCTCTATAGCTTCAGTTACTCTTCCTGGGCACAGGACCCTTAAATCTCTATTCTCCCCCTGACCTCTCGTCAGGTTCCTCTTAATTTCTTCAGGCTGTTCTAGTTACTTTTCAAGTTCACGTATTTTAAACTGAACATACTCATACTCATACTCATACATATGTAGTTACTGTTTTTCCTTTTGTAATTAGTGTTTTTGGAAAGATAATTAGACACCAAAGACATATCTTTTACATCATTGGTATAGACCATTTTAAAGCAGTGAACTGACCATTTTAAAGCAGTGAACTGATCAGCTCCACTGCATTTAGAAATAATCTGATGTCATCTTGTAGAAAGGTTTGGAATAGACACCTGGGCATTGTAATAGCAGGCCAAGCGAAAAGTAAAACAAATGCCTTCACTGAGAATGGCCGGGGGTGTGGAGAGGAGATAAATGACTTCGTGTAGTAGGGGATGAGCAAGAGGACGGAGTTCTGAGAATGAGTAGATAAAAAACCAGGATGTCAAGCGCAAACTGGTTTTGTGAAGCTACTGAGTTTTATTTGGATGTCAGATCTTAGGCTGATAGTGGGGTACTCAGGGACAACTTCCAAGCAAGCAGTTGGAGGTGTTGTGTTGGAGCTAGTGTGGTATCTATGCTGCATAAAGGTCCTGTGTAGTCCTAGCAGGGGGTGAAAACCTCAGTGTGTGGGGAGGAGAGGACCCCACAGATTGTTGGGCCAAATGGGATAAGGAGAAATTCTCAGTTTCACAGAGGGTCCCTAGGGGTTAACTCAGGAGCAGCGAGGGGCTTGTGGAGCTGAGGCAGGTACAGATGAAGCTTGAAGGAGACAAAGGGGTTGGCAGTTCAAAGGAGGGTGATGACCATAGTGAGTGTAGAGCTACAGAAAGGAAGACACAGAAATGTGCCAGCGAGAACATTGTATGTATGTGTCCCAGCACATGGAAGTAAAGCTGAAGCTCCAAGCGATGACAGTGTCCAAGCAGGGACCTGTGAGTGAGTGGCTCAAGTGGCCTGGAGATAAAGGCCTGTGATACAGTTTTTCTGTGACATAGTTCCTGTAAAAGGAGCCTTTGAAGTCACCAATACTATTGGCAAGAGTTGGAGTGGGGAAGGAAAATACGAATTACACATGGACTCCATCAGAAGCTTTTATGGTCAACTAGAGAATGAATGTAAAAGTTATCAAAGCAGTAAATGTAAACAGTGGCTCACTGTTGCTTCACAATCTTAGAAACTTTAAAATTTTTTAAGGATGGTTTATTATGACATTTTATATTAACAAGATTCAATTTTGTCATCTTTTATTTAGGATTAACCTATCTTTGGATCTGTTTACCAAAGAAGATTATGAAGAATTTAAAGATAGAAGTTGAAATTGAATTGTTATTATCTGTTAGTTTTGGTGGTTTTGTTGTTGTTGAAATAGAGACTTAAATAGCTGAATAGAAAAATGACCTTCTTTATAAATTAATAGTATTTCTTTGCAAGTTAATAAAAAATTTAAATAATATCATGTGCATACAAATATTATTTTCAGAATTAATATTTATATACTTTTAAGTCAAACTTATACATAAAATTTAACTTAGCATATCAATCCAATTGCATGCATTTAAAATTGCCCATGTTTCCCTTTTATTAATGAGGCTGCAACCACCACTTTATTCATCCCTTCATTTAGATGTAACTTTGAAATTAATCTTGTAATAATTTAAATTATTTTGGGCCTCCTCACTCTTTTTCTAAATTTCTCAATTATTTTATGATAAAACTTACAGTTTACATAGCAAACATTATTTTGGGTGTTGAAACTAATGGTTATTTAAGCTATCTCTTCATCTACAAGGAAAGGCAGTAAATCTATGCAAATTATATATTATGGAGTATTTTAGGGAAATTTTTGTGCAAAGATTATCGGCAACATTCTCATTTCTGGGCTTCTAATTAATTGATACATTATTTTTTAAGTTAATGAATGAGAGGTGTAGAACTCTGAAAATAATTGAGAAGTGTTTTTCAGTATAGTTCTTTTATTTTCAACTCAGGATTAACTAGTGATCCCCTGTTACTTATATCGGTTTCTGGGCTTTTTGGGGAGGCAGTGTCTCTCCATAAATTGTTTGAAAGGCTTACGGGGAACTGGAAACTTAGGAGGGAGAGACAAACAGGTTTATCTGTGATTAGACTTGGTGTGCACTCCTTGCTTCTTCCCCTTGAGGTTCAAGGTCTTCTTTTCTATCCAGGATGATGACAATGATGACATGATCTTTTGGGGAAGCATAGAGTGAGTGGGCTTCCTCATTCCTCTTACAATGGATTACAAAGTGCCAAATACAAGATTCTGATGAAATTGTGCAGGATGTAAGGACTGTAATGTAACTCATAGTTTTGTTTCTTCCTCTGGTTACAACGTAATTACTGTGAGACCAGAACAGCCTGGGATTTGTGGCAGCATGTTCTTCTAGTGACTGTTTCCAGCTGAAGGACGCATGGCCTGGACAGGTGACTTAGGCCTTCTGTCATGCAGTGTCCAGAGGTCCCCGGGCAGGGAGGGTCATGCAGCTTTTAGGAGTGTGTTGGGTCTGTTTTCAGGCTGCCAAATTCTTGGAGAAAGCTTCAGATTTTAGCTCATACAATGTAAGTCATTGTAAAGTGAGACATTTACTTGTTTATGCTATAATTTATGCTACATTAAGTTTTGTGGTGAATGTGAATGAGGATGTATGTTCACTTCATTGTAGGTTTATATTTACGTGACTTGTACTGCTTGATATATTGAAGTAGTCTGTTTTATTTTGTCAAGTAGATTTAACATATGAGTCTAATGCTAGACACAAACTTGGTTTGTCTCAGTTTTCTAGAGCCATGGAGTCATGAAGACTCCCATTGAAATGAATACTCTAGATAGGTGCTCTAAATATTTTTGTTTTTATTCAACAGTTTCTTGTGAAAATACATTAAATCTGTTTTGTTACATAGAATATAATCAACACAACACGGCTTTTCTTGGGCATATCACTGAATATCAGTTGTGATACTGTGATTGATTTTGGGTTCTGTAGTTGCAGAAGGGGTTAAGGCCCCTAGGATAGATGAGCTCAGGCTACCATGAGGCCCTGCCCCCTCTTCCTCTCCAGCCCAGGTAGATTGTGTCCATTCTCCCTGAGTAGGAGTGCTCTCTCTCTCTCTCTCTCACTCTCGCTCTCTCTGTCTCACTTAATATGCACTTGACTCTCCCCACCACATGACGCACCTGCCTCACTGCTTCTTGAAGAGCCCCGTTTACCCTGCTCTGTACTTTCTAAGAATGGGGTTATCATCGAGATTTGTCGTATTTCTGGAAGCGCTCTAGTGTCTTCAGTGACTCCAGTTAACCGTCAGTTGTCATGTTGGTCTTTCTGTGACCATAGCATGTCGTCATTGGACTCTACTTCTGGAAACTAATGAAGTGCAGAGGTATTGTGTAGACGACCGGAAGTGGGCTTATTAACAGTGGGTGACTCCTTAGTCCCCATTTGGTAGTGTCATTTTAGTGTGTTTATTATGTAATTGAGTGTATGTCAGAAGTGAGGCCTTTTATTTTTTTTTAAATCACCATGAAATGGATCTTCTGGACATCAAGAGACAGAGACCATCTGAAAACTGAAATTATCCAGCGAAGTGCAAAGGCAAGACTGTAGTTAGCAAGCATGTACTCCCTGCCCCTTCCTGAAGGGGAGCCTTCAGTTACACAGTGATCTGGGGCAGAGGTGGTGGCGGGGCGGTGACATTCAGCCACCAGGGAACATTTGTTTATTCACTCAGTTGTTTGTCTATTCATATAATATTTATTGAGTATATATTATGTTTCATATCCTTCCTGGTCTAGGCACGGGGGAAACAAATGAACAAAACAGAAAAATCCCTGTCTTCGGGAGAAGACAGATAATGAAATAAACAACTAAGATATACAATATGTTTATAAAGTAAGTACTATGGAGAAAAAGAAGACAGTGTGTAAAGGGATGCTGCGTTAAGTAGGAAGGTGACATTTAGATAAAACCCTGAAGTTAGGAAACCTGATGTGCAGACATAGAAGGGCAGAGTGTAAGAACATTCAGAGCCGAGGCCAGGGTCCTGAGGCTGGAGAAGAGAAAGGAGGAGGAGGGGCGGTCCAGTGTTGTAGATGAGGTGAGCAGGTAGTAGAGACTAAACTACGTTGCACTGTTTTGAGGACTTGCATGTTCTTCAGAGTTAGATGGAAAACTATTGGAGAGTTTCGACATGAACCGACTGACATTATTTATTTAGTTTTTTAATTTTTTTTTTAATTGTTTTTTTTGACAGAGAGAGAGAGAGAGAGATACAGAGATACAGAGACAGAGATATAACTGAGCTGGGGCAGCTCCCCAGTTCAGCATATGGGTCCGCACGGGCCGGGGCCAGGGCCGGGATTCGATCCTCAGTCCCTGTCACTGCAAAGTGAGCCTCAACCCACTGAGCCATCCCGGCTTTCCCCCGACTGACATTTAACAGAACTACTTTGGTGACTTTTTTAAGAATGGATTGAAAGGAAGCAAAGGCCTTCTTACCTTATCCATGAGTTGATGAGGGATGGTTTTTCTCCATGTTTTTTTTTTTTTAATATAAGCATAAAAAATCAAGCAAGGAAAACCTCTCCAAAAAGAGACTTTTCATGAGGAATTTGCAAATACTAGTTTTCTTTCTTTGGCAAAGACATATAGTCCATTTTCTGCAAGGGAACACTCACATCCTTGTTGCACTTTAAGAATAACAGGTATATGAAAAAATATTAAACATCATTAATAATCAGGGAAATGCAAATCAAAACCACAGTGAGATGTCACCTGACATTGGTTATAATAGTGATTATCAAAAGACAAAAGGTAAGTGTGGATGAGGAGAAAAGGGAACCCTTCACTGTTAGTAGGAATGTGAATTGGTGCAGCCCCTGTGGGAAAACAGTAAGGTTCCTAAAAAAAAATTAAAAACAGCACTACGACATGACCCAACAGTCTTGCTTTTGGGTATTCAGCCAAAGGAAATGAAATTTGTCTCTTGATGGGGAATCTGGCTCCCATGTTCACTGCTGCATTTTTCACAATATGGAATCAACCTAAGGGTCCATCAGTGGATGGACGAATGGATAAAGAAAATGTGACGCACAAATGCACACGCAATGGAGTAGTATCAGTCTTTCAAGAAGAAGGACATTTCTGCCCTTTATGGCAACATGGATAAACCTGGAGGACTTTATGTGAAGTAAAATAAGCCAGGCACAGAAAGACACACACTGTGTGGTCTCACATATATGTGGAACCTAAGGAAGTCACTTACAGAAGTAGGGAGTAGAATGATGGTTGCCAAGGGTTGGGAGAGATGTTGGTCAAAGGAAACAGTGTCTCTCAATTGCTTCTAAGTGAAAAGGTATGTGTCAAATATATGGTTATGGAAAGATCTGACTAGGTGGTGAGCACGTCATGCAATATGTAGACTATGTAATGGAGAATTGTACACCAATGCCACCCCAATCAATTTAGCAATTAGAAGGTTTGTATGCGTAGGAGAAAACATAGTCTATATAGTATTCAGTACTGTTTGTGGTTTCAGGCATCTACTGGGGGTCTTGGAACATGTCTGTACTTAAAATTTGCTAAGAGTGGATCTTAAATGTCTTTACTACACACACAAATGGTAACTGTGAAGTAATGGATATATTAATTAGATTGATTGTGGTGATCATTTCACAGTGTATCCATATATCTCATTGTACACTTTACATATATACAATACTTGTTAATTATACCTCAATAAAGCTGGAAGAAAAAGATCATAATGGGCATTGAGGGTCTGTTCATCCTCTGTCCAGTGTATCAGAGGGTCTCTGGCCATAACAGGAGTCTCCCACAAGATTGTCCATCATGCCCAGTGAATTATATTCATCTCTTTGATTTCACCATGTTGGCTTACTAGTCTCGTATAAATCCACACCATTTTAAACAAAGTTTATGTTTTCTAGAACTCCGCCACTGGTTTAAAAATAAATAATGTGTTTGGGAGATGAGAAAAAAAGTATTAAGATGAAAATCACCCATAAAATCATCCAAGAAATAACCTATAAACATTTTAATATCTTTATGTCTTCATGTTTTCACATAGTTGACATGCTGTCTCTACAGTTTGATTCTCCTTTTTACTCAATGTTATAAACATTTCCCATGTTAATTCAATATTCCTTGGCATCACTTTTAATGACTGAATACTTCATGTGGGATGAACCAAAATTGACCCATCCACCCCCTGGTTGTTGACATGTCAGTTGTAAGAATGCAATCCCTATTCTCAATAAACCACAATTACCGTATTTTCCGGCGTATAGGACGACTTTTGAAACGAAAAAAAGTCAACCGAAAATCAGGGGTTGTCTTATACGCCGAGTATATACCGAAAAATGTCTCGATATGCCGTTAAACGAATTTTCCAACTCGATCCCGCACCAATCACTGCAAGGCTGCTCGGACCGCCTCTCTAACTCAGCCAATCCAAGCAGGCTTTTTATGCATGCAATATACATGTTCTATCAATGTACGGTATATTACGGTATGTTTGAAAAATGTCATTCATTAAAAATTTAATTAAAAAAAGAACTGGTGTTGCCTCGGAAGTG
>PVKE010041880.1:0-13982 GCA_004027555.1 Craseonycteris thonglongyai | reverse complement strand
TTTTTTTTTTTTTATCTTTTCACATTTATAGAGAGAAATTATCTTTTTGTCTTCAGTGCATATTTATTTCTATTTTACTTTTTGACAGATAGAGAGAGAGACAGAGACAGAGACAGTTAGAGAACCGAACTGTGGGAACTCCCCAGTTCAGCATGTGGGTCCGCCTGGGCCGGAGCCGGGATTCGATCCTCGGTCCTCGTGGCCTCAAAGCGAGCGCTCAACCCACTGAGCCGTCCCGGCTTTCCCCATGATAGAGAATCTTGAGGGCATTTGTTTTCACAGAGTATAAGACCTCCAAAAGTTTTTAGGATGCCTAAACTTGTTTACTTGTTTGATTTTTAGTCAAGTTGGTAATAGGATACTCATACATTATATCCTAGTGAACTCTCCCTCCACTATGAAATAATATACTATAATAAAATCTACTCATTAATATACAATATTTAGTTTTCCAATGCAATAAAACTACCTCAGGGAGACAAAATATAACTCAGTTCAATAAAAGAAGAGGATATCAGTTATAATACCCATAACAAGTCTAGCATTTCAGTAATTGGTATAATTAGAACTAAAGTAAAGACAGAGGTAAAGGTCTAAGAAAAATTAATTTAATATACTTATGTAAAATTTTTGAGCATATAAAAATGAATAGGGGAAAGCCAGGGTGACTCAGAAGGTTAAGTCTTGCTTTGCAGCCCCAGGACAAAGGATCAAATCCCAATCCTGGCCCATGTGGACCCACATGCTGAAGTGGCGTTTTCTTCCCATACAGGAGGCCCTTGTCCCCCAGTTCAGTCCCTGGCTCGAGGGGGCGTGCCTCCCATACGAGAGGTCCCAAGTCTAGTTCCTGCCCTGCACGGCCCCTGCTCACCTGTGTGAAACAAAACCACGTAAAAAACTAATGACGTACAACTACGGAGACTGTTCTGGGCCCTCCCCCTTCTCTCTGTCTCTCTGTCTCTATCTCTTTCTCCTTCAAAAACAATAAAATAAATCTTTAAAAAAATGAGTGAAGTACTTCTCATTCCTCTCTGAAGTCTAGTATTTCTACATTATCTTTATTTTTTTAAGTTAATAAAAAATGTTTATGGAGCACCAACACATTTAAAAACAGTGTTTCACTTCTAAGTACTTAAAGATAAGTTTAAAAGTCTGTGATCTAAAGAAGCTGAACGGTTAGTAAATAAGAGCAACAATTTAACAAAAAAGAAAAAGATAAACTAGATTGTGAATAAATGCTATGACAGCTACAAAGAAGGACTTGCTGAAAGTAAAGAAATTATGGAATAGGTAGAAAAATTGGGAGACAGGATTAAAGTTCACCTTTTGTGTTAATTTAAGCAAAACTGAATTTTCTTGCCTATTATATTAATAATAATGATGATGATAATAATAAAAATATTAATAGAAACATATATTTCTACCTTTTACCTTCCACTTTTACATGTAGAGCGAGCTTGTCTAACCCATGGCCTACCCGTGGGCTACCTGTGGTCCCAGACGGCTTTGGATGGGGCCCAACCAAAATCATAAACTTTCTTAAAACAGTATGAGATTTCTTTTGTGATTTTAACTCATTTTTGGCACCTTCTGAGCATATATAATATACTATTTTATAGTCTAAGAATTGAAAGAAGCAAGGAAATGCTTTTCAGTCCACAAGCCTCATGGTAAATTTCCAAGTGGTCTCAGTTCCTGTTTGCAGTGCATGCGAACAGTTTTATTATTCAATTTTTTTACTAGAAAGAAAAGTGCACCTGTTCATTCCTCTTAATTCTGATTAATTCATTGCTGACCTAAGTAAGAGTTGTTAAGTCCTATGTTAAAATTAAGACTCTAGAGAACTGGCATATTGTATATGTGAGAACGGCACACCTTTTCTATATTATCCCGTCAGCTCTGACAGGCTCTGTTAAGTCTCAGACTTAAATCTTTCTAAGTCAGCTAAGAGGATTAAAATAGGAACACAGAAACATTAGCACCCAGCCCGGAGTTTAAAATATCATGCAGGACCAAGAATCATTGGCTTATTCACACCTGCTCGTTGTCACCATTTACTTTTTTCCTATCAGGAGGAATGGAAGGTACAAATTCACAAATAATTGTCACATTTCTCTTTAAGGCTGCAACAGGAAGGCCAATCTTTGTGCTTCCCTGGGCCACATTGGAAGAATTGTCTTGGACTACACATAAAATACACTAACAATAGCTAATGAGCTAATTTAAAAATCCCCCAAAAGTTTCACATTTTAAGAAAGTTTACAGGAAAGCCAGAATGGCTCAGTGGGTTAAGCACTCACTTTGTAGACCTGGGGACCAAGAATCAAATCCTGGCCCCGGCCCATGCGGACCCATATGCTGAACTGGGGAGTGCCCCCAGTTCAGTTCTCACCGGGGTGAGACCCCAGCCTAGTTCCTGTCCTGTGTAGCCCCGTGCCCACCTGTGGAATAAAACTATGTGGAAAACCAATGATGTGCAACTATGGAGACTGTTCTGGGCCCTCCCTCGTCTCTCTGTACCTGTCTCTGTCTCTGTATCTCTCTCTCTCTTTCTGTCAAGAACAATAAAAATAAATCTTTAAAAAATAAGAAAGAAAGAAAGAAAGAAAGAAAGAAAGAAAGAAAGAAAGAAAGAAAGAAAGTAAGAACAAAAGTTTACATATTTGTGTTAGGCCAATTTCAAAACTGTCTTGGGTCTTGTGTGACCTGTGGGCCACAGGTTGGACAAGCTTGGTTTAGAAACTGGAGATAGACAATGCTCCTCATTCTTATTTTCCTCATGATCTTTCAAACCTCCTATATATCTATCCTCTCCTGTGTTATAATACCCTTAATGTTCTGGACTTTCTTTTCCCACACTTAAATTTTTACTCCATTATTTTTTCTAGACCTTTGATTTTATCATCTTGAACTTTGAATTCATAAAAATGTTCCTATCTTCACCAAACATTCTCTGCTCTTCTTTGCCAACCGAAACCTTTCTCTGTCCAGCACCACTGCCATAAAAAGCAGATATGCACCACCAAAGCACTCTCAAAGAATTTACTGAGAAGCTGAAGGGAGTGTAAGGAGCCACCATCTACAGCTGTCAGCTCCTTCCTGGAGCTGAAGAGCCTTCTTGTGTAGTCATGCCATTTAGGGGGCAGGCTGGTAATTGAGTGTGGTAAGGGTATAAAAGTAAGCTATTTTGACCCAAATATGGGATAGTTTGATGGGTGATACACAACTGCTCCCTGCAGAGTTGATAATTTTATGACAGCTCTACCTTTCCATTTAACTTCTTCCTCAGCCAGATTTCACTTCTTCCCTTTTCCCTTCACAAGTGTTGCTTTCTAGTAAATAACCTGCCTTTTGAACTCCATCTCAGTGTCTGCTTCCAGAGACCCCAACCTGTGATCATTGGTACCAGTAGTGGTCCAGCCAGCCAGCAGTAAGATGGGATTTGGGAGCTGATTATCACCTGGCTGCACTGAGAAGCCCTGATGGCAGATGGAACATAGCCACTGGCATAAAGTGACTCCAATTATTAGAACTGTCACTGGTGGTGAACTGGAAAGGTACCAGTGGAAGGGGCAGAATAACTAGTTAGAATAACTAATGTATGATATATTATATATTACATAAAATATATAATATAAATTATATATTGTGTATTATGTATCAGGCATTATACATTACATATTTTATATTAAATATGTATTATATTATAATTATATAGTATTATGTATTATATATTATATGTCACATATCCTATATCATATTTCATATTTCATATATTGTTACATATTATATAATATATATGCTCTGAGGCAGTGATAAATATCCTGACCAGTTGTTTAGGGGCACAGAAGGGAGAAGACAAGAAAGTCAGGAAAAGGTAATATCCTGATTGTCAGGGGTAATTGATCCTGATCACTAGGATGAGAAAGAGCTGCTGCTATTCAGAGAAGACAGAGTAGAATATGTGTGGATTCTACATGATTCATGTGGTGCCTTTTCATATTACTTCACCCAATTTTGAATGTAAATGGACAAATACAATGAACTTGACCTGAGAAGGGCACAGTAACAAGAGCTGCAGACTCCTGAGATTAGTAGGGCCTGGGTAAGCCAATAAGAACAAGCTAAGGGTGAGAAAAATGTAGAATGAGTAATGAAGGAGTGAGACAATAATATTAATTGTAATCCTAAGATTAAGTATAGCAGCAGAGACTGTAGTTTGTCCCATTAACCTCTCTCCTCCATATTTCCTCTTAGAAGAGTTATACACTGGAATTCTGAAAGAACTGCTCCCTGAACTTGTACTGCAAGGTAGATTTAAATGGCATATAACAGGTAGACTGTGGTAGACCAGATGTGCTACTTATTTTCTCTTTCACAAAGATTCTTAAGTTGCTCTGCTGAAGAGAATGTGGGTAGCAGTCTCCAGCTTCACTAGGTTTGGAGTCAGCCTTGGCCAAAGAGCTGCCTTGCCTAGGTCATGTACTTCCCAGGATTTCCTATCTTTGGTGACTGAATAAGGTGAGTAAGACCTGGCCATTTCAGGGCATATATCAATGGACAATACTCATTCCAGAGTTCCTCACTATGTTAGCAGAGGTTTTGTTAGACTTGCATCAGAGTTCAACTTCACTACCTAGTCCTACTTTGTCTTTTTACCTTCATAGTAATTGTTCCCTAATACAATCTTCTACTCTAAACTGTTTCTCAAGATTCATCTCCCAAACTACAAAACCATCAGTTCCACTTTAGGATATTCATGTGGATGCTATCAATTCTCTCTGAGTGCAACTCAACTGGTGTGTGTACCAGGTGTCAGTATCTCAGTGGCTTCTCCAACAAGGTAGAGAATTTTATTGATCAAAATTCAGTAAACTTTGCTATTAACACAATTGCATACAGATCGGGAGGAAAGTATACACGTATTTTGCAAGATCAGGAAGTGCTGCCAAAAGGATGATGAGACTTCAAAATAGTGGATGCTTGAATGCAATACTGTATCTATGCTTATTATCGAAAATATAGAAATCAATGTGGCATCTGCCTGTTAGGCAGGGAAAAAGAAGGGGTTTTTTTAAGTAATTTATTTGAGTGTGAAATTAAAAACAGGGGTGAGATGGTGTTTAACAAGAGTTACTTTGTATAATATATTACCTGCTCCTTTAAAATATCTACCTTGGGGAAACCAGGATGGCTCAGTGGTTAAGTGCTCACTTTGCAGCCCTGGGGACCAAGGATTGAATCCTGGCCCCAGCCTGTGTGGACCCATATGCTGAACTGGGGAGTGCCCCCAGTTCAGTTCTCACCGGGGCAAGACCCCAGCCCAGTTCCTGCCCTGTGCAGCCCCGCGCCCACCTGTGGAAGAAACTATGTGGAAACACTGATGATGTGCAACTATGGAGACTGTTTTGGGCCCTCCCTCTTCTCTCTGTCTCTCTCTCTCTGTCAAAAACAATAAAATTAAATCTTTAATAAAAAAATAAATAAAACAAATAAAAAAAATATCTACCATGAAAACTGACATTATTCTTCAAGAATCTGAAATTATTTTGATCTTCCTTTTAACATGACTCCATTTGAAGACTAGACATTGAAGGGGCCTAATTTTACTCAGGTTATACTCCTTAGAAATTATCACTCACTATTTCAGATCTGCAGTTAAATACTCAGCTATATCTCAGATTAAAATAGTCATGCTAGATCCAGGAGTAAATTTTCACCACGATTATCAAGCTGGAGGAAAATGGTATAAATAACTGTGTTCAAATAGATCCAAGCCATTATGGTTCCTGGAATACACAGAAAATCACTGTGGAGATCTTGCCGCAATCTGAATTACAATTTCACAATACCTAGTTCTGAACTGCTTGCTACAGTGGGAAAAGTAGACTCATAACGTTGTAAGCATTTACTAAATTCAGGAAGTATTAAAAATTTTCTCATTACATTGTCACCTAGAAATTGCTTTACAGCCTAATTGCAACAGCTACCCAAATTCCAGAGAAATTACTTTTTCTTCTAGGAGAGAAGTTGATGGCAGATTTGCTGAACATTTATCTTTCTCAATTGAGAGTCAAAATATATTGGAGTTTTGACTTTTACTGTAGGATTTTCAATTACTAAAGTTTTGACACGTTCAAATACTGTCTAATACTGAGAGGAAAAATTGAAAGTTTCTGTACCAGGATTGGCAGAACAATGACTGAGCCATGATTAGATCATGCTGCTAAAATGGAGCATGAGCCACAGTTGCTCTCTTGGTTATTAGCTACAGCAGGGGTGTCAGACTCAATTAAAACACAGGCCATTTGGTGCAACAGGCAAGATTCACGCGGGCCACATCACATTTACAAACATCGCCGGAACTGAGTCAGCGCGTTTATACACGCCCACAGGCCCCCAGGAAAGGCACTGGGCTGCGTGTATCCTCGTCTTCAGTAGTTAAAGGGTTAACGAGGGAATTGTGTGTATGGTATTGCCTCCATCTCCCCTAAGCACTATTTTCTTCATAACAATTTTTTCTATTTTCATTTTATTTCAGAGCATTGTGGGCCACAAAAAATTACCTCAGGGGACGCATGTGGCCCGCGGGCTGCCAGTTTGACACCCCTGACCTACAGGGACAGCTCTATAAGCTTTCTTGATCACAAATCCCTGATTTTCTACAGAGAGGCAATATACTAAGTTCCAGCTGATGAATAAATATACTGCTTGGTTAAAGCCAAGCATGCAACCCCATTTGCCTTTCCAAGTGGTCAATTTTCCAGCCTGTTTTACAGCCAAGGTAGTCTTGGGTCTCAGTTATGGTCAATAAGATATAAGAGGAAATAAAGCAGGATGGGAACAGATATAACCAGATTTGTAGATATTGCAAAAGAAAACAGAGGGAGTTCTTTTATGACAAAGCTTCTATTTATTACACATTAAAATGTAAGTACAAGTAGGAAGTATTCAGATATCTGAAATCTTAGAAATAAACTAACACATTTTCTCCATGAAGTAGGAGGTTATGAGGGTTATCAATTTGAAGGAAGAAAAATTCTGATATAATTTGTTCAAGAGTCCTTCCCCATGTTGGTGCATGGTCAATTCATTCCATGGAGCATTAACTCCTCTGCATTTCTCACTTGAGGGATCTGGCCACTCTGTGAAACTAGATCCCACTCCCAGTATTGATGTATATTATCTGAATTGGAAAGCAGGTAGAAAAGGCAGAGTTTCTGTGGGTTCAGTTAGGTTACAGTTGGGTGCCAATGCCACTATGATTCCCTCTTGATGGGCATGATGGCCGCTCTGCCAAAGCTTATACCCTACCTGGCGAGGCTGAGACAGGTGACAGCATTAGTACGTGAGGCAAATAGGCAAGCAGCAGGAGCTCTATACTGAGCAAGTGGCTAGGACTCAAGAGACAACAGATAAAGCAAATCTGTGAAGAGGCAAAAACCTTTAACACGGCCATTCAGCTATTCAGTCTGATATAACCATACAGCTTCACCTAATGGTGTTTGTAAAGAAAAGTAGATGGCAGGGCCATAAAGAGAAGGGAAGCTTACCTCATGATAACTCCTGTTCTATAGATGCCTTCCTGCAGGTAATAGCATAGAAATAGTTGAACATACGAGCTCTTCTATTCATGAATTTAGGACAAGATGAGTAAAATCAACAGCGGTCTTGCCCCACAAGAGTAGAAATGGGGTAAATAGAACACATAATTCAAAAGGGTAGTTATAAAAGGTGAATTTAGACAATCTCCCAACTTCTTCCCTAATATTAGGTGGGGGAGGAAGGATGATAATGCTGTATTTACAGTTAAGATAATAACAACAGAATAAACAATCTTAAATACACTCAGTTTCCAAAGGGATGGTCAATCACCGATTTTTAATCCACCCTCTGGATTTCATGGGGAATCTCTCACTTCTACCTGCACGTGCTCTTAGTCCTGACTCATTTGTTTCTTTAAGTCTTCTACTTCTCTGTAGTAGACAGAGCCTTTTACATGGGGAGAGAGAAAGTAAAAGAAAAGTCCTGCTCTTCAGTTCATACTCCATTAGATAGTGTCATTTGAACATGTAAGCTTAGTATATGGCACCTTTGTGCTCCCTGGTGGACTGCCTGGTCTAAAGCAGTAGATGATCAAGTATTTCCCCCACTAGATTGGGATCTCAAGCAGCTGCCTCAGGTCAGGTCAGAACCAGCACATCAGCTAATACTCTGAACATGGCCACAGTACTAGATTTGATCCACCCACCAACTTTCTTCACTATACCTTGTTATTTGTCCCCACTCCTGTTCCCCAGTTTCTACATGTACAATTAATATTTGAGCTGAAATACAAAATGTATTTATTTTTATTAATTTCATCTTTGTAATGCGGATAAAGCATTCCGATTTCTTGGATACTGTCTTAAATTAAATTCACCAGATCACTCAGCCTTGTGTCATTTGCAAGTCTTAACGTAGACATTCTCTTCTAAAGAAAGGTTTACAAGAAGTCTGCCTAGAAGTGAGATGCTCCAGATGACCTTTGAAAGGCCCTGCCCGGCTTATGTTTTGAATTTTCCATAACATTTCATTATGTAAAACAGGCCCATTAGCTGTGTTTATTCAGGCACATGGAAGAAGATTGAGACAATTACCTAAAAATCCACTGTGACTTTTCAGTAAATATTATTAAAGAAAAAGTGGGAAATGGGGCTTGAATGATCCAGGGTGTTTATTTCCATTGATCAAAGTCACAAAATAATTACCTCATTTCACTTGGCCTGATTACTCACAAGTTCACGACAGATTTTATCTTAGGACATAAAGAAAGGGAAATATGGTGAAACTACATAAAAACTGACAGAGCAGAAAGCTGTCATTAAAGTTCTCTTATTTAAAGTGAAAGAACACCTTCATAAAGTCAGAATTGTTTAAAGTGTCTATTTGATTGATGAGGATAAATAATGAATACCAAGAAATGACAGTCAAAATGTAACATACTAATTTTGCACCATAATGTATTGAAATAGTTACTGTTAGTCCTTAGAATAATGCTCATAATGTTGACCTTTACTGAAGATCATGAATCAGGGATAAATGATGTATGAGATACTCTCTAGAGGGTGCTACAACGATCAGGACAAAGAGACATTTTAAAACATTACTTAGAATACAATTTAAAAGTTGCATGTGAATTTAAAATTCACCATGGATATACAAGTTAATCCTCACAATGTGGGGAAAATAAAGAAAACAAAATAACTACTAAAAACAATTTAACTATTATGATTCATGACAGTGATTTAAAATGAAACCTAACTTTTTCCATGGAAAAGTATCAAGTCACAACCAATGCTCATTCTAATTTTCTATATATGGTACTGATGAGGCTATTTACTTTTAGCCAAAGATCAGGAAACATTCCATGGCAATGAGATCTACTAATCTGTGAACCATTATCTCAGGGGAAATGGTAGAATCCCCTTCCCTGGTCACTCATTGTTTACTTAAAAAGTTGAGTGGACAAAATATGATAAGGCATACCATGGGAAGCAAAATCATTTTTAAAGGAAGAGGTAAGAGCAGAAGTTTCAAAAAAAAAACAAACCCAAAAAAACCCCCAAAACTTCTGCGCAGTGCCCATGCTATGAACTAGGCATTTTTACACACTTATTTTGTATCCACAGACACTCTGGGAAAGGATGTCATGAACATTTTGCAGATGAGAAAACTGAAGCTAAGAGTAGCTTGCAGTCAAGAGTAGTGAGTGACAAAGACGAGAACTTAAGCCCAGGTTCTGTTTTCCTCTGTGCTGGTTAATTTTAAGTGTCAACTTGATAGAGCATGAGATGGCCAGATAATTTGGTTAAACATTATTCTGGGTGTGTCTGTGAGGGTGTTTCTGGAGGAGATTAACATTTTATTCAGTAGACTGAGTAAATCAGATTGCCCTCCCCACTGTGGGTGGACCTCATTCAATCTGTTTGAGTCCTGAATAGAACAAAAGGTGGGAAAGAAAAGAATTTGTTCGCTCTGATTATTCTTGAATTGGGATATGGGTCTTTTGCACTTGAACTGAACTTACTCCATTAGTTTTCTTGAGTCTCCAGTTTACAAAAGGCAGATTGTGGAACTTTTCAGCCTCTGTTATCAAGTGAGCCAATTCCTCATAAGTTTTATGTGTGTGTGTATATGTGGCTGTGTATATATATGTATATATGTGTATATGTGCATATATATACACATATAACAATTTTACATTTGTTCTGTTTCTCTAGGAAAACCTGACTAAATCTACCCTTAGTCCCATGTTCTTCTCAAGAAAAAAAGTATCTTAAACTGACTATCACAAAAAAGTCAAGTGCAGCAATATTTAATCTCTACTTGATTAGGCACACAGTCTTTTTCTGTCTTTGCTATGTGTGATTATACTGTATGTCCAGACATGAACTTATAAGAATAGGAAAAACAAGCATACAATAGCAAAGCAAGTTTATCTTCTCATCATCATGTTTGAAAATTAGAAAATTAATGAAAATTATCAAGAGTCTAGTTGCAATGTCATCATAAGAATGAAAGCCAGATTGCTGGAGACTTAATGCATGACAGAAAACCAAAGCAACTACCATAAACAATTCATCCCATTTGCACATATCAGAATTCTCTCTCGGTGGCAGCAGGAAATGTGAATCTCAACTTCAAAAAGATGAAAAAATGTTATGAGTAAGAGAAAAATAAAGATTGTGGAAAGAAGTATTCTTTTTATAACAAACGATATTTCATATGTTTATAGATTGAGGAGAAAAATCAAGAGAAAAAAGAATCAAAAGATTCACAGGTGAGATTAAATAATTAATAGTTAACAATAATAATCATTATAAATTAAAATTACTGAGACAATATTAATATTTTAAGGTATGGAAATCAGAGGAAGTAGAAATATCTGATTTTGAAAAATGATAGAAGACAGCAAAGATATTAGTAAACACAGAGCCATATAAAGCATTGTAGTAGTTATTTCTAGGAAATTAGGAAAATGTCAGACATGACTAAGTGTGTTATATTTAGGGACTGGAATAAAGCAAAAAAGAGTAGAATGTGTAATATATACATGGTAAAAGGAATAGGGATGGCAAGAAGGCACTGGATTGGAAAAAGAAAAAGGATTGTTGAGCTGCCCTAGGAAAATTGAGATGAAAATATGTGTCCTGCTTAGGTGATATTTGCCATCACACATCACCATCTTGGAAGGAGGAAGGAAGTAGTTTGGTTTTTCCTATACTGATGATTCAAAAGGTAAGAGATGTGATCAAAATTGCAAAAGTGCAAATAAAAATAGAGTTGAAACAAAAACTTAAGGAATACAACTGGGTGGGGGAAAAAGTAAACACAATTGGGACTAACATACTTGGAAATGAAGGAGAAACCAAAGTCCTGGAGATTGACATGAAATTAAGAGAAGCTCAGTGGAAGTGGAGTAATGACAAAGGCAGAAACATAAAAGGCCAGAATTTCAGATGTTAAAACTTGTTCAAAATTACTTTTGGATGATAATGAGTTTAAAATATAGCTAAATATGTGGCTTGCTGATATGAAAAGGACTCAATGACCACTAAAAGACAGGAGGTCACAGGAATGAGAGGATTTGCCCTTGAATGGATAATTTGTAGAAATGCTGAAAGCTACCCAGAGTCATAAAGTATATAGGAATATACAGTGATTTAATTTTTAAAGTCTCTAAAAAATCAGAAAGGAGACAGCACTTGAGTCACTGTGATTAACATGAAGACGATAAATGACAATTGTCATCAAATTTTATGGATTTTATAGATTAGAGATTGGTCATGGAATGCTGCAAGCAGTCACTGCTAGGTGATATATTTAGGAGAGGTCCAAGTACCAGTTAAAAAGTTATTTAAAGAAAGAGGGAGAAAAAATAAAAAGGCTGAGATGGAAGACAAAATTGATTACCAGCAAAAGGGAGATTTCTAAAACCACTGGCAAAGATGATGAACCAGAAAAGGAATTAGTTTGAGGCTAAATGCAACAAGGCTGTGAACGAGCAGTTGGGAATGAAGTGTGTACTATGGATTGGAATCACAGAGACAAAGAAGCACGCCATGGACCTACAGGTAAAAAGTAATGATGGTAACAAAAGTGTTGTATATAGCCCCAAAGCAGAATACTCATCTGGTACTTCTGAAATTTTATTGAGATCCAAAAAAAACGTACAAAGAATGGACCAGAAACAAATTTGTAATCAAGAAAATTTTACTAAATAAACAAATATTTGAATTTATGTACTATAAGAACACCCCAAGTACCAAGCAAAATCAACCTGCAATGTCCCCCTGAAGATATCAGACTTTAAAAAATGAAGAGAAAAGCAGGCTGGCCTTAAGTTTCTCCACCACAATATTTACCCACAGAAGGCTGTAGAAAAGAAAGCTTACACAGAAGTTTTCACATACAACCAAATTATCTGTAAAAAAAAAATGCATACAAAAACTCAGGAAAGATTGTTTCTGTGAGTAAGTACTTCTTGCGAAGTGCTTCAGCCAGTCAAGAGACAAATAGGAAAACCATGACAAAGAAACTAGCAAAGAACACTCAGGCTAAAACAGATGTAGGGATTGAAGTGACAGAACAAAATAAAACTGTACTCTGAAAATGCAGACATGATGGACTAATGAAAATTTGTCAAGAAAAAGGGAGAAGGTGTAGGCAAGGTAGGTTTGCTGATTACCTCATCTATAATCTCTGGAGTCAAAGGATATCATTTAATGCTGGCAGATCAATTAATATATGTTTAAGCATGTTTAACAGTACAAAAGTAAATATAAAGACAGATAGCACTGTTGACTAAAGTCAGTTGGTGGAGAATAAGAGAGATAGGTGGATATACACTAATTTTATCCCTGCTTAAAGTACAGAACTAATAGACACTGGCTAAAGAAACTTCAGACCAGTGGTTCTCAGAGTATTGTCTGTTTTTAATACATCTGAAAGTTCCAGCACCACATTAAGAAGGTTCATAAGATCAAAACATATTTTTATAATACTAAGATGTTATTTGCCCTTTTCACCATACAAATATTTGCATCAGTGCTGCCAAATAATAATGGGTAAAATCATTGGCATTTTAGAGGAAATTAAAGCAGCAACACCTAACTGTAATAATAGTCATTGCATTTTTCACTGTCATACACTTTCAAAGGAAAACAAAAATAAATAAATAAATAAATAAATAAGAATAAACATTACAAGGCCTTCCAAGCTTTTCTTAACCATGTCCTTGTTGAAGAAGTAAAAATTCTTTATTGTACCCTGACCCTGAAAAACATGTATTTTTAAAATTCTGTATAACAAAATGTCAGATACACAGAACAATTCTGCAATATACCAAAAAGTAATGATTGTCTCAAGGAAAAACACATGGGCAATTGTTTCAGCTGTGAGTGGGATCAGCTGCTTTTTTCATGGAACACCAAATAATTGACAACCTATGGTTAATCTGATTTTAGGATTTAGAAGACATGTTTTCTAAAAAGAACAAAGTAAACTTATCTCTTAAAAAAAACAAAACAAAACCACCAAAAAGCAAGTTAGAATCTTGGGGAAATTGTATATGCTATTTTGAGCTTGTCAGCTTTCTAATATTTAAAGATTTTTTCTGAGGAAAACAGTATTGAGGCTAATAATTGTATCTTAATATTATTTGATAAAATGTATCAATGGGATTTTTTTGGATCTACATAAGTCAGTGAGGCAATATTTTCCAAATAACCAATACATGGCTTTAAAAGCATGGATAAGCAATAAATCTCTTTGAAGTACACAACAGATTTTAATGTAACAGAATACCAAAACTCCATTGATATTATTTAAGATTTCACACTGAAGCTACTATTTAAAAAACTACTACTTACTGAGTTTTAGTGAGGCGTCTAAAAGGATATTGACAATTTTCTGGAAACTCTGTTAAAATTCTCACTACT
>PVKE010041879.1:0-13980 GCA_004027555.1 Craseonycteris thonglongyai | reverse complement strand
TAAAGAACACGATCTCATCCTGCATACTGAAGTACATTGGCTCAGTAAAGGTAAAGTTCTTACAAGATTTGTGAACTTAATTGAAGAAATAAAAACATTTATACATGATAAAAATGAAAATTAGGATGAACTAACAGACTCTTGCTGGCTGGTGGATTTGGGTTTTCTTGCTGACACCGTGGAAAAATTAGATTCTTTCCATTTGGAGCTGCAGGGAAAAGACAAAAATATAGCTGAAATGATAAGCTCTGTAAACGCATTGAAAGCGAAATTGACTTTGTTGATATCACATCCGCATATCAAGTCTCTCGTGCACTTCCCATATATGAGGAAAATGCTAGGTAACAATGAATTAAACGTGTCATTATTTATTGAGACCCTGCAAGTGCTTCTAAAACAGTTTGAAGAGAGATTTCTGCAGTTTACAAATATCGAGTCAATTGTCTCCTTCTGTATCAATCCTTTTACTTGCCAAATCAATGTAATAGAACTAGCTGCATGTATTGCAGGCCTTGTTCAGGGGAAAGCAGAAGAACTAGAGTTAGAAATTTTGAACCTTAAGAACGATATTTTGCTAAAATCCTTAATATCAGAGGACTTATGGAATATAGTCAACAAAGAAAGGTTCCCATTTTTAAAAAAAGCGGCATATAAAATCAAATCGTTTTTCGGGTCAACGTATTTATGCGAATCTTTGTTTTCAAATATAAATTTAATAAAATCACGGTATAGATCTCGACTTACTGATGAGCATCTTAATAATTGTTTGCTAACAGGGTTGTCGTCATACTCTCCTAATTATGAGGCACTGGCCAATGAAATGCAATGCCAAAGATCACACTAACAGATTGTTTTTTTTTATGTTTTCTTTTATGTTTTTTTAAATGATTTTATTATACGTGAGTTTTTTATTTACTTTGTATTACGTTTTGTATATATGTTTCTTTGTGTGTATATAATTTGTACAATAAATTTATTATTTTAAAATTATTTTTGTTTATTATTTTTTATTCTTGTTCAATAATAAATATCCTTAAAAATAGCTGGTGCCCGCCGCCCTACCAATATTTTAGAATGCTCCCTAGGGTATAAAAAGGTTGGGAACCCCTGATCTAAACAGACCAATCAACAGTAAGGAAATTGAAACTATCACCCAAAACCTCCCCAAAAGTAAAAGTCCAGGATCAGATGGTCTCACTAATGAGTTTCACCAGGCATTCAAAGAGAAACCAACACCTATTCTCCTCAAAGTCTTCCAAAAAATTAAAAAGAGGCAATGCTTCCTAGTTCATTCTATGAGGCCAACATTACCTAATACACAAGCCTGATAAAGACAATACAGAAAGCAATAGACCAATATCTATGATAAATGATATGTAAGAATCCTAAACAGGGGATGCCAGGATGGCTTAGTGGGTTAAGTGCTCACTTTGCAGCGCCAGGGACCAAGGATCAAATCCCAGCCCTGGCCCATGAGGAAACATATGCTGAACTGGGGAGTTCCCCCAGTTCAGTTCTCTCTCTGTCTCTGTCTCCGTATCTCTCTCTCTCTCTCCCTCTCTCTCTCTCTCTGTCAAAAAATTAATAAAATAAATAAATAAAACTTAAAAAAAAAAAGAATCCTAAACAAATACTAGTAAATAGAATACAACATTGCATTAAAAAGATTATACATCATGATCAAGTGGAATTCATTTCAGGGGCACAAAGATGGTTCAATACATGCAAATTGATCAACATATATGAACAAAATAAAAGATAAAAACCATATGTTTATATTAATTGATGCAGAAAAAGCATTCAACAAGATTCAATGTTCATTTATGATCAAAACACTTAATAAAATGGGTATAAAAGAAAAGTACCTCAAAATAATAAAGGTCATATATGACAAATTCTCAGTGAATATCATACTGAATGGGGGAAAACTGAAGCCTTTTTTTCTAAAATCAGGAACAAGACAGGGATGTCTCCCATCACCACTGCTATTCAACATAGTACTGGAAGTTCTAGCCAGAGCAATCAAGCAAGAGAAAGAAATAAAAGGTATCCAAATTGAGAGTGAAGAAGTTAAACTGTCATTTTTTTGCAGATGACATGATCTTCTATATAGAAAATTCTAAAGACTCCACCAAAACTTAGTAATAATAAGCAAACACTATAAGTTTGTAGGATAGAAAATCAATGTACAAAATTCTATTGCATTTTTATATACTAACAATGAAATTTCAGACAAAAAAATGAAAAAAGCAATATCTTATGTGATGATAGTAAAAAAGGATAAAATACCTAGAAATAAACTTAACAAAAAACTTGAAAAACTTATAATGAAAAACTATAAGATACTATTAAAAGAAATTGAAGAAGACACAAAGAAATGGAAAGATTCTGTGCTTATGAATAAGAAGAATCAACATGGTTAAAGTGGCCATATTACCCAAAGCAATATACAGATTTAATGCAATTCCCATCAAAATACCACAGATATTCTTTTGAGAAATTGATGAAAAAATAATCAGATTTGTATGGAACCAAAAAAGAGCCCAAATCACCAAAGCAATTCTAGAGGCAAATCACCAAAGCAATGCCTGGAGGCATCATACTCCCCAACTTCAATCTATACTACAAAGCATCAATAACCAATAAAGCTTGGTATTGGCACAAAAGCAGACATACAGACCAATGGAACAGAATCAAAAACCCAGAAATAAATTCACAAATATATGAACAAATAATTTATAAAAAAGACCAAATATATACAATGAAGAAAAGAAAGCCTCTCCAGTAAATGGTGCTGGGAAAATTGAAAAAATATATGAAAAAAAATAAATCTAGACTGCAAACTGTCACCATATACCAAAATTAACTCAAAATGGATCAAAGACCTTCATATAGGACACAAAACAGTAAACTGCATAGAAGACATTGGTACTAACCTTACAGACTTTGGGTTCAGGGTCTGTAACTTTATAAACTTGACCTCAAAGGCAAGGGATGTAAAAGCAAAAACAAATAAATGGGACTATATCAAACTATAAAGCTTCTGTACAGCGAAAGAAACCATCAACAAAGCAAAGAAGCAACCAACTGAATGGAAGAAAATATTTGCAAACAATGTTCTGATAAAGGACTAATATCTAAAATATATAAAGAACTCATACAACTCATCAACAACAAAATTAAAAAAGGATCCAATTAGAAAATGGGCAGAGAACCTGCCTAAACAGACACTTCTCCCATTAAGACATACAAACAGCCAACAGATAGATATGAAAAAATACTCAACTTCACTAGCTATAAGGGAAATGCAAATCAAAACCACAATGAAATACCACCTCACACCTGTTAGAATGGTTATTATCAACAAGACAAGAAAAAGCAAGTGCTGGAGAGGCTGTGAAGAAAAAGAAATCCTCATACGCTGCTGCTGGGAATGTAAATTGGTACAACCACTGTGGAAAACAGTATGGAAGCTCCTCAAAAACTAAGAATAGAATTACCATATGACCCAGCAATCCCTCTTCTAAGTATCTACCTCAAAAATTTGAAAACCTTAGTCTGCAAAGAGGTATGTACCGCAATGTTCATCTCAACACTGTTCACGGTAATCAAGTCTGGAAACAATCAAAGTGTCCTTTGATAGATGAGTAGATAAAGACGTTGTGGTACATTTACAAATGGAATATTATTCAGCAATAAGAAAAGGTGAAACTGCCATTTGTGACAAATGGATGAACCTTGAGATCATCATGTTAAGCAAAATAAGTCAGGCAGAAAACATCAAGAACCATATGACTTCACTTATATAATACAAGGTCTGACAATTAAGTTTGCGAACTTGTCACTGTACAAACAACTCAGTAAGGTTTCATAACATTGGTATATCAGTGTCTCACAGCTGTATTCGTGTTGACATGTGGCAGTGTCTTGCTGAGTGGAGTTTATTATTGTTGTTGCGTGTTCTTGTGTGTCATCACAAGAATGTCAAAGCTTAACCCACATGCTGAACTAGGGTATGCTTTCCGAATGCGGTGAGGCCCCCAGTTCAGTTCAAAAAATAAAAAAATAATAAAAATAATTAAAAAAAAAAAAAAAGGGAAAGCCAGGATGACTCAGCGGGTTAAGCACTCTTTTTGAAGCACCAAGGACCGAGGATCAAATCCCGGCTTCGGCTCCGGCCTAGGCGGAACCACATGCTGAACTGGGGTGTGCTTCACGAATGTGGTGAGGCCCCCAGTTCAGTTCAAAAAAAAAAAAAAGAATGTCAAAGCTTGAATTATAGCAATGAACAAAACATTAAATTTCTTGTTAAACTTTGCAAGAGTGGAAGTGAAATCAGGGACATGTTAGTCAAAGTTGATGGGGATAATTAATTCCATGAAGAAAACGGCGGTGTACAAATAGATTCAACATTTTTCTGAGGAAAGAGATAGCATCACAGATGAAGAGAGGTCACAGCAGCCAATAACAAGCAGAATTGATTAAAAGATTGCAAAAATTTGTCAAATTGTGTGTCAAAATCATTGGCTGACTGTGTTAAGTATAGCAGACCAAGTGAACATCAATAGAGAACAAAAAAAACTTCACTGATAATGTTGGCATGAGAAAGGTGTGTGCAAAATGTCCCAAAGGAGCTCACCAATGAACAAAAGAAAAAGAGAGTCCAAGTCTGCCACTACCTTTTGGAGAGGCAAGATGATGTTTTGTGCTTTGTTATCACTGGTGATGAAACATGGGTTTACCAATATGACCCTGAAACAAAGCATCAAAGTGCACAATGGAAGTCAGTCAAATCTCCATGACCAAAACAGTTCAGTCAGTTCAAATCAATAGACAAAGTGATGTTACTAACCTCTTTGGATATCAGAGGGATTGTTCATTATGAATTTGTACCAACTGGATAAACAGTCAACCAAGTTGACTATTTGGAAGTGCTGAAAAGACTGTGTGAAAAAGTCAAATAAAAACAACCTGAACTTTTCACCAACAACTCATGGCTCTTGCATCAAGACAATGTACCAGCCCACATCACACTGTTTGTGAGGAAGTTTTTAGCCAGTAAACAAATAACTGTATTGCAACACCTTCCCTACTCACCTAATGACTTTTTTCTTTACCTGAAGATAAAAGAAATATTGAAAGGAAGACATTTTAATAACATTCGAACATCAATGGTAATACGACAGTGACTTTGATGGCCATTCCAGAAAGAGTTCCAAAATTGTTTGAAGGGTGACCTAGGTGCTAGCATTAGTGCATAACTTCCCAAGCAGAGTACTTCAAAGGTGACCATAGTGATATTCAGCAACGGCATATGTAGCAGCACTTTTTCTGGAATGAGTTCGCTAACTTAATTGTCAGACCTCATATGTGGAAAAAACTGAAAATAACAAAGAAACAAAAACTCTTGGACACAGTCAATAGTTCAGTGGTTCCCCGAGGATAAGAAGATGTGGAGGAGTAGGGAGGGGGCATCAAATATATGATGATGGAAGAACTGACTCTGGGTGGTGAGCACACAGTGCAACACATAGACAATGTAGTGTAGAGTTGTACATCTGGAACCTACGTTATTTTTACTAACCAAGGCCACACCAATAAATTAAACAATAAAAAAATTTTAACTAAAAAATAGAATCACACATCTGTTTGACAAGTATGTATAGAATTCTCCAGCCCCAAGAGTTGTCCCAAATACAATTTTATTTGCTTATAAATCTTTACTAATGGGGAGGACAGTGAAAGTTAAAATAGAAACATTTCTTTCTTTCCTACCTCACATCTTATGCAGGGGGAAAAAACCAAAACATATTCTATTACTAGCCTAACACAGATATCAAGACATATGACAGAAAAAGCAGCTGGTGCCCATAGAGTTTCATTTCTTAACCCTTTCGCTGCATGTGACGAGAATGTCTCATCATGAGTTGCTATTGCTGCTATGCATATGATGAGTATGTCTCATCTTGGTTTTCACGTGCATTTTTCTCTTCTCTGCGTATTTTATTGTAGTACAGGTGTGTGTGGCAATGCAGTTTATGATAAAACATTTGTATTTTATTCGCTGGATGGAGCCACGGTCACCTTCAAAATTTTTTTCAATATATATGTTGTATACAAATGTCATAAGTGAAAATTTTTCAGTGTTTGATTTATGTTGCAAAGAAATAACACATAAGGAATTTGAAACTACATTTTCATTCATTCAACCTTTATTTTATACTTCTTCAGTATTTTTATATAAAGAAAAATCATAATTTTTTGCAAAATATTTTACTTTTCTACTGGGCATTTGGCATTGATGTTACAGAATTTCCTTTGCAGAAGTTGCATGTGCTGAATGGAGACTTCCGAGTGTGCCAGGAGGGCTTACAATTCTAGAAGGTGATGAAATTGCTTAATTCATCTCACTGCATGTGAAAAGAAGCAAAATAGGGCATTTTCTGACATTGTTTTGAGGGCAAAAGCTGTAAATCATCATCAGCAGTGGATCAGGTTACAAGGGACAAAACTCCACCTCCTCCCTGAAACCACTTCATGTACAGCAAGAGACCCCCACCTCAAGGGAGCATGCCTCTCATACAGGAAGCCCCTGTCCTGGTTTCTGCCCTGTGCAAATCAATGCCCACTTGTGGAGGAAAACTATATCAAAAACAAATGATTGCAACTGTGGAGACTGTTCTGGGCCCTCCCACTTGTCTCTGTTTCTGTCTCTATGGATCTCTGTCCCTCTCTCTGTCAAAAAAAAGAAAAGAAGAAAAAAGTTATAAAAATAAAGTTACCTTTTCAGGGGTTTTAACAAAATAGCTAGGTAACGTGCCTTTGGCTCTAATAAAAGGATGTGATATATATCCCAGAAGGATTAACAACTCCACATTGCTGCTCAGGTCCTCTCTCCCATCACACATGGTGACTGTTACCCTCCAGTTTCTCACTACCCTCACCCTATCTACCACACACACACACAGGTGCTTACTCACATTTAAGCTTCTACGTGTGAGTCCAATACATCTGAGCCCGGCAGTCATTATATCAAGCAACATGCAAGATAGCTTTAAAATCAAGTATAATACTTTTTCCTTGGAGTCCCTTGGCATGGCTTTATGAAACATCTTATGATACAGATACGGCTGAAGAGAACAGAGCCTTAATATTTGGGTGGCAGGTACAGTATTAAGTCAAACAATAATACAGATGGCTCTGATAATAGAGTCCCAGCAGTAAACCTATACTACATCGGGGCGGGGGGGCGGGGGTACTGAGATTACTAGGAGAGAAGTAGAAGACCTCAGGATTAAGCAGGATTCAGCTGTTTCCTACCAGGAAAACCTTGGTGATGTTGAGTGTTCTTAATTTCAAAAATTACTCAGCAAAAACAAGCAGAGGCAAGGAGAGAGGCAAAGGGAAGGGGATAATTTGGTCACAGAAAAGATGAAAATTACTTGAAGATAGTTGACACACAGAGTTAGAGACACAGAATCCATTTTTGTACCTAGGAAGAGACAGTCCTGTTGCCCACACACATTCAGCAATGCCAGAGAACTTACCAGTGTTTTGGAAAATTTTAAAAGGTTCTCCATCTTTCATACATTGAAAAACTTATGTGATGTCATAAATCTTCAATGACTCTTCACTTAATTTTTAACCGAGGTATAGTCATAGCATGAAGTTTATTCATGTGTAGTATAAATGGAGGTTTGTTCTCAAAAAGAGAAACAGACATTAACAGTTAAATCTCTCTTGCCACATAGGTGAGAACCAATAGTTATATGTGCATTTTACATACTAAACTTACACTTCTCTTTACATTATGTTTTCTACCCTCACTGCCTAAGCCCTGAACCTAATATTGCTTTTCTAATATTGTATTTTGTATTTTTTGTTGTTGGTCATATTACTTATATTTAGTTGTGTCTTAAAACATATAGCTAAATTCCTTCTGGTTAACATTTGTTAGATTTCAGAAGCATACAGTAAGTGTCCATTTATGATATCACTGATAAAATCCCCTGCCAGGAGAAGCTGAACTATAACAGTGGTTTTCAAAGGTCTCCTGGACGAGTAGCCTGGGCATAACCTGAGAATTGATTACAAATGTAAATTCTTAGCTGAACTCCCCCACCCAGATTATTGTTTCAGTTTTCTATCTCTATGTAACAAATTCAGATGCTTAAAAGAACATACATATATTTTTTCAACAGTTTTCATGGATCAGGAGTTAGGAACAGGTTAGCTGGCTCTTTTGCTCTGGGTCTCAGCAAGCTGAAATCAAGGTGTTGCCTAGGGCAGCCACTTCACCTGAAGCTTAGAGTGAGTCCTCTTCCAAGTTCACTAGTTGCTGGGAAAATTCAGTTCCTTGTGGTTATAAAATTTACAACTGAGGTTCTTGTTTTCTCGCAAGCTGTCAGCCAGGGACTATTCCAGATCCTAAAGTATGTCATGTAGCCTTTTTCTACAGACAGTTTGCTTTTTGGAGGTCAGTAGGAGAGCTCTCTTTCTTTGAAGCTCTCTAGTCTGCTAAGACAAAGCCAAAATGTAGTATAATATAATATAGCATAATGATGATTATCTCATCATCTTTGTCAAATGACATAACCTAGGCAAGAGAGTGACATCCCATCATATGTACAGGTCCTGCCCATACTCAAGGAGGGTGTGACACAGCATGGGAATCTTGGGGCCCTCTCAATATTCTACCTGCAATACCTTTCGAGTCAGAGTAACCAATATGAGATGTTGGATGGTTTCCCCATGCCTCCTAATTCTTCAGTATAAATTGAAAAAAAATAATTTTTTTATTGTTAAATTTATTAGGGTGACATTGGTTAGTAACATTTACATAGGTTCCAGGTGTACAACTCCACAGTACCTTGTCCATGTGTTACAATATATGTTCACCACCCAGAGTCAGCTTTCTTTTTTTTAAGATTTATTTATGGAGGACATCATCAAGATGGAAGTATGAGAGGAGCTCTTGAAACCTCTCCTGGAAAGACAACAATTCAAACAACTAAAATTTGGGGAAGCCGGGATGGCTCAGTGGGTTAAGTCAAGTGCTCACTTTGCAGCGCTGGGGACTGAGGATTGAATCCCAGCACCAGCCCGTGTGGAACCATATGCTGAACTGGGGAGTTCCCCCAGTTCGGTTCTCTCTCTGTCTCTGTATCTATCTCTCTCTCTCTCTCTCTCTGTCAAAAACAATAAATAATAATAATAATAATAAAATTAAACAACTAAAATCTAACCAGAGAATCCCTAAGTAGCTCACAGCCTCGGCTGAGAGACCCAAGAAAATACCTAAAGCTGGAGAAACGGAGTTGAGTGAGTGAAAAGGAAAGGAAGCCATGTGGAGACCCGCCGTGGCGCGCGACCCGGAGACCCACCCAGTGACCAACCCAGAGGCTGCTTGAGTCCAGCAGAGGAGAGACTGACAGAGGTGGGAGCACGGGGATGTGGGTCCAGGAGCAGAATG
The DNA here is from genome assembly GCA_004027555.1 of Craseonycteris thonglongyai. NCBI lineage: Eukaryota > Metazoa > Chordata > Mammalia > Chiroptera > Craseonycteridae > Craseonycteris > Craseonycteris thonglongyai. The sequence goes on along the minus strand of PVKE010041879.1, from coordinate 4,508 downwards.
ATTCTGGGCAGGTTGAAGGCCTGGAACAGACAGAGGTGGAGGCGCTGATGCCAGAGCGCGGGGTGGACGGGAAAGGCGGGCACGGCTGACAGTGGTGAGAGGCCCCGGTGGGAGTGCAGGGAGAGCAGCTGGGGTGCAGTGAGGGTGGCCAGAGTGCGGGGCAGGAGGCCAGAGCGAGGCCCCAGCAGCAGCCAGAGATCAGTGCAGGTGACCGGAGTGAAGAGCCAGCTGCCATCGCTGGAGTCCGGCAGCTGGAGCTGGGGGCCCACAGAGCATGAGGCCGGCAACTGGAGACAGAGGTGGGTGTTCCAGTGGCTGGAGCACCGACACCAAGAGTGTGTTGGCGGCTAAGGCACAGAGTGGCCCTCAGTGAGGTGAGGCCCTAACCGAAGCACTGCATGGCCTTGGACATGGAGACTGGCTGCTTCCCCTTGCTGTTTCCCAGGGCTCACCCACAGGCTTCGCCCACAGCAGACCTTCAGTGAGCTGCTGCCAAGAAGCTGCCATTACCTTGTGATGCAATCAGACCTGCGCCTTTCTGAACAAGCCCTGCCCCCACCTGTCCTGCTGAAGCCAGCAGAGGGATCTAGGTGTGGCAGCTTCTAACAGCAGTGGGATCTCAGAGGCATAGAATACCATCGCCCACCATACCTTCCCAAAGAGGAGGCATACAGAGACCAGAGCAACTGAGTCAAGGAGAAGCCCATCTCTTATGAAGTCTCCTACTGTGAGAAAATGAAATAAATAAGAGAAAATATTATAAGACACTAACACCAGCTAGAAAGTCAAAGAAAGATACCTTCACATCTACCAAGGGAAAAAGTCTTTATGTCCAGGAAATGAAACACTCCAGCAGTGAGGAATGCCCCTTTGAACAAAGGAGCTCAGAAAGAAAATCAAATATCTCCAGAAAAGAAACTTGAAGATATGAAATTATATCAGTTAAATGACAGAGAATTCAAGATTGCAATTATAAAAATATTCAAAGAGATCAGAGAAAATTGGAGCTAAATGATCTCAGAAAGGAAATGGAATCTATGAAAGAGATGCAAATAGAAATTCTAGAGATAAACAACACAATAAAAGAAATGAAAACTGAAATAGCTAGCATATGAAGCAGAGCTGACCAGATGGAGGAAAGAATTAGTGAAATTGAAGACAAAAATGTGGAAATGTCACAGAAGAAAGAAGAGAGAGACCTAAAAGCTAAAAGAAATGAAAAATATCTATAAGAACTATTTGACTCCATTAGAAAAAATAATATAAGAATAATAAGTATTCCAGAGGGAGCAGAGGACAAGATGGGCACAGAGAACCTACTCAGACAAATAGTAGATGAGAACTTCCCAAATCTATGGCAAGAACTGGAACCTTAAATGCAAGAAGGAAACAGGACCCCTAGCTACTTGAATCCTAACAGACCCTCTCCAAGGCACATTATACTGAAGATGTCAAAGGTCAAAGACAAAGAAAGAATCCTCAAGGCAGCCAGAACAAAGAACACCATAACCTATAAAGGAAAGCCCATCAGACTCTCATCGGATTTCTCAATAGAAACTCTACAAGCCAGAAGGGAATGGAACAAAGTATTCAAAATATTAAAGGAGAAAAATTACCAGCCAAGAATCCTATACTCAGCAAAGTTATCCTTTAGATACAAAGGAGGAATAAACATTTGCAGACAAAAAAAACTGAAGGAATTCTCCAGCACAAGGCCAGCATTTAAAGAAATATTGAAAGAGGTGATTGGACCTGAAACAAAAAGTAAAAGTAAATAGGTATAAACTGGAACAACAAAAATATAAAAAGGGGAGGAAGTAAACACTTAAGTTTCCAAAGAGAATGGAGAAAAGAAATATCCTTAAGAAAAGAAACCACTGCATATATGAAACGTCCTTTTATATAAAGTTCACAGTAACCACTGAAAAAGAACTTAGACATGGGACACATAAAAACAAGACAAGAATACAAAAAAACAGTCATAAACACCATCAAACAGAAGCAATAAAAAAAAAAGAGCTACCAGAAAACAAAAGATAAAATGGCTATTGAAAATTCTTATATATCAATCATCACCCTAAATGTAAAGGGACTGAACTCACCAAAAAAAGACACAGAGTAGCAAACTGGATTAAAGAACAAAAACCAACCTTATGCCATCTAAAGAGACACACCTCAGCCATAAGGACAAACACAGACTCAAGGTGAAAGGGTGGAAAAAAATACTCCAAGCAAATGGAAACCAGAGAAAAGCAGGTATAGTGATACTTATATCTGACAAAGCAGACTTCAGGATCAAAAAGATAATAAGAGACAAAAATAGACATTTCATGATGATAAAGGGGACAATACAATAAGAAAACATTACACATTAATATATATGCTCCCAACCAAGAAGCACCAAAACTCACAAAGCAACTACTAACAGATCTAAAAGGAGAAACTGACAAAAACACAATTATAGTAGGGGACTTAAACACCCTATTGACAGCCATGGACAGATCATCCAAACAGAAAATAAACAAAGAAATATCAGCTTTCAATGATACATTACAGCAACTGGACATAATTGACATTTACAGGACACTTTATCCTAAAACACAGAACTGTACATTTTTTTCCAGTGCACATGGAACATTTTCAAGAATAGACCACATGCTGGGACACAAAGCTAGCCTCAGCAAATTTAAGAAGATCGAAATCATACCAACTGTATTCTCTGATTACAAAGCTTTGAAATTGGAGATCAACTACAAAAAGAAAGCAGAAAAAACCACATATAGGTGGAGATTAAACAACGTGTTATTAAAAAATGACTGGATCAGGGAAGCCGGGATGGCTCAGTGAGTTAGGCACTCACTTTGCAGCCCCAGAAACTGAGGATCAAATCCCAGCCCCAGCCCGTGTGGACCCATGTGCTAAACAGGGGAGTGACCCCAGTTTAGTTCTCGCCGGGGTAAGACCCCGGCCCCGTTCCTGCCCTGTGCAGCCTCGCGCCCACCTGTGGAATCAAACTGTGTGGAAAAACCAATGATGTGCAACTATGGAAACTGTTCTGGGCCCTCCCTTTTCTCTCTGTATCTCTCGCTCTCTCTCTCTCTCGCTCTCTCTCTCTGTCAAAAACAATAAATAAATCTTTCTAAAAATGACTGGATCAAAGAAGTAATAAAAGAAGAGATTAAAAAATACATAGCAGCAATAAAGCTGGGGGCATCTCATTGCCTGACTTTTATCTGTACTACAAAGCCTCAGTAATCAAAACAACTTGGTACTGGCAGAAAAACAGACCCACGGACCAATGGAACAGAATTGAAAACCCAGAAATAAACCCACAAATTTATGGACAGATTATTTTTGATCAAGAATTGAAAAATATTCAGAAAGCCTCTTCAGTAAATGGTGCTGGGAAAATTGGAAAACCACATGCAAAAGGCTGAATATTAACGGCAATCTCTCACCATATACCAAAATTAACTCAAAATGGATTAAAGACCTCCAAATAAGAAAGGAAACAATAAATTGCATAGAAGAAAACATTGGCACTAAACTTATAGACCTGGGATTCAGGGAGGACCTTATGAATCTGACTTCAATGGCAAGGGAAGTAAAAGCACAAATAAACGAATGGGACCTTATCAAGGTAAAAAGCTTCTGCACTGCAAAGGAAACCATCAACAAAGCAAAGAGGCACCCAACCAACTGGTAGAAAATATTTGCAAACAATGCCTCTGATAAGGGACTAATATCAAAAATATACAAAGAACTTGTACAATTCAACAGGAAAAAAACAAGCAATCCAATTAAAAAATGGGCAGAATACCTTAACAGATGCTTCTCTCATGAAGACATACACATGGCCAACAGATATATGAAAAAATGCTCCACTTCACTAGCAAGTAGGGAGATGCAAATAAAAACCACAATGAAATACCATCTTACACCTGTTAGAATGGCTATAAGCAACAAGACAAGGGATAACAAGTGCTGGAGAGGCTGTGGACAAAAAGGAACCCTCATACACTGCTGGTGGGAATGTAAACTGGTACAACCACTATGGAAGGCTGTATGGAGAATTCTCAAAAAATTAGGAATGGAATTACCATATGACACAGCCATCCCTCTACTGGGTATCTACCCAAAAAACCTGAAAACCTTAATCTTTAAAGATATCTGTATCCACATGTTCATTGCAGCACTGTTCACAGTGGCCAGAACATGGAAACAACCAAAATGCCCTTCCATAGATGACTGGATAAAGAAGATGTGGTACATTTAAACAATGGAATACTACCCAGCGATAAGAAATGATGAAATACAGTCACTTGTGGCAACGTGGATGGACCCAGAGACCATCTTATTAAGCGAAATAAGTCAGAATGAAAGAATTTGGAAAAATATGACCTCACATATAGGTGGAATATAAAACTGAAAGTTACAAAGACACAGAGACCTATGGACACACTCAATAACTTGGTGATTGCCTGAGGGAAGGGGGGGAGGGGGGAGGG
>PVKE010041878.1:0-13977 GCA_004027555.1 Craseonycteris thonglongyai | reverse complement strand
GCCCTCCCCCTTCTCTCTGTCTCTGTCTCTGTATCTCTCTCTCTCTCTCAAAAACAATAAAAAATCTTTAAAAAGAATTAAGGGAGGTGGTGTTGGTAAAGCACTCAGCACAGTGATTGTCACAAAGGAAGGGCTCCATGGTACATGGTGGCTCTTATAATTTGAATGTGAATTATACTCTGAGGTTCATTCACTTCAGACCTTTAGCATAATGGTGAGAGAATAAGGCAGTATAGATGTGAATATTCAGATTACCTCATGGGCTCTGCTGCCCACCCACCCTTGGGCCTTGGGGATCAGGCAGGAGCCAGTACTACTCAGCTTGTGGTCTAGAGCTTTCAGGCTAGCAAGGGCAGGTTGGGAATCCCCCTATCAGTTCCTCATTGAGTCATTTGGAGCAGAATCTTCAGGTGACCCTGACTCTGAAGGCTCTGATCTTCCTTCCCCCTAGTCTATGAAGATAAAGCAGAAGTGAAAACAGAGGTGGGTGTCCTGAAAGATTCAATTCAAAGCATGCAACCATGGGGCTTCCTGGGGCCTCTCTCCCCGCTCCTGGGTAGTCTCAGTCACTTGGGGAAGGAGTCAGAGTTTGCTTTATAACTACCCAATCTTTCTATGTTTTTTGTAGACATTCATCCTGGGCTTCCTCTTGTGTTTCTGAGTGACCCCTTCCATTCTTCCAGCATAGTCACATGGTAATGCCATTTCACATATGAGAGTGCATGGTGGACTAGGCTTTCACTACTTCACTTAATTCTGTGAGATGTGATTATCATTGTAACCCCCATTTTAGGGAGGTAGACACCAAACCCCAGAAAGATAAAATGAGTTGTCAAAAATCACATAGCTGGGGAAGCCGGGATGGCTCAGTGGGTTAAGCGCTGACTTTGCAGCGCCGGGGACCAGGGATTGAATCCCGGCCCCAGCCTGTGCGGAACCATATGCTGAAGTGGGAGCTCCCCCAGTTCAGTTCTCTCTCTGTCTCTGTAGCTCTCTCTGTCTGTCTGTCTCTCTCTCTGTGTCAAAAATAAATAAAAATATATATATATTTAAAAAAAAAAAATCACATAGCTTATGGCTCTGAGTACACTAACCTCCAAGATCCCTGGGAGCAAGGCTTGTGCCCACTCAGCCTGGTGGATAGCACTCAGTGCTGGAATCAAGTGACAGAGTGGGAGTAGAGCAGGGCCTGCTGTCCTCTGCTCACACTGGCCCTTGGATAGTTCCTGGCTTGCTGAGAACCCGAGTTTCTTCATCTGCAGAAGCAGGATGATAGAGGACCTATCTCATGGGCTTGTTGTCAGGATTAAATGAAATAATGTAAATGAAGTGCTGTGCACCATGTCTGGTGCATATCAAGTGCCTGGTAAGTGTTATGACATTCAGTTATGTTAATTGAATATTAGAATCATAATGTTGTAAACAGCCATCATCAAGCACATCTATGCTCAGCCCTGTGCTGGTATCAGGCCAGAGAGGGAGTGACCTTTATCAAGTACTGTCTGTGCTTTACCCACCTGATCTTAAGGTAGAGGACAGTATTTCCATCTTCCTGGGAGCAAGCTGACACTCGGAGTACCTGAGTTCACAAAGCTAATGAATCAGTCAACACACATTTACTGAGCGCCAGCTAGGTTCCAGGTTCTGTTCTTGGGCCAGGACACACTGCACAGAATGAGATCGGGAGAGCCTCGGTCCTCCAGCACAGACCTTGTGAATGCTGTCTCAGCAGAACGGACAGTCAGATGGAAAAACCTTACCAGCTCCACTGGACTGGTCACATTCCCCAAACAAGCCAGGCCTTAGTCTATTAACTTGTGCTTGCTCATACTGTCTTCTGCCTGGTGTACTCTTGCTCCCTTCTCACCCTGGCCACCTCCTGTCACCCTTCAAGGACCATTTCAGAAGTCAGCTCCCCTTTAAAGTTTTCCTAAACACCCCTACCCCCATCCTGAAAGCTTCTTGCAGTCTTTCTAACACCTTCTCCATGCTTCTGTGATAGCATTTCTGTGTGTGCCAGTTATTTACTCACCCATCTGTCTTCTCTGCCAGATTGACCTCCTCAAGGGCAGGGACTGTATTTTTTCATTTTTGTAGATTCAGGGCCTGGAACACAGGCTCTAGAGAAATGTGTATGGAATACAATGAGATGTTGATTGTGTTCTGTCCCGGGAGTAGTTAGGAAAGGCTTTGTAGAGATGAGAGGGAGTTCTGAATGAGGCCTCAGAAAATGAATGGAACTGAATAGAAATGGGGGTAGGGGTGAAGGAGGGCAGCTCAGAGAGAGAGAGAGAGAGAGAGAGCCACCTAGAGATAGAGCAGGGGGGGAGGGGGGGGAAGAGGGATGTTTAGAGGGAATGGGAAGGCTTGAGGTTTCTCTTGGACAAGGAGGGCAATAGGGAGCCTTGAAGGATTCTGGGCAGAAGAGGTACCTTATGTAAGCAGAGTCAAGACTAATTTGGTAAGCTCTATCAATAAGATCTTGCAATTGGTCAGGATGCTTGAGGGGGCCATACATGAGTCATTGTGGCATGGGTGCCTACAGTGAGATTGGGATCTGAGGACCCAGTTGCCAGTGGGGGAGTTTCAAGCATTACTCTTCCTGGTGGGGGTGAGGGCTTGGGGAAGGGATGCCTTATTCATAAGTTGAGAGTAGTCTTCATACCTTTCTGCAGTTGTCAGGGAGTGTTGCCCTGGGGGTTTCTGCTGTGGTTGGTGTCTTTCCCTGGCTGTGGGAGAGGGGGAGTTCTTTGCTTTTTTGAGCCAGCAACACTGGTGCCTAAAGGAGCCATTTCTTCCATTTGAATCTCACGGGGTGGAGCTGAGCAGAGTGGATTGCTGGGCAAAAGCCCAGGGCAAGGAGGTCAGTGAAGGGTGGAGAGAACCTGTTTACCATTGTGTACTGACCCGGGGCTGGAAGGAGCAAAGCCAGGGAATTCCTTATGAGAAAGAGAGGCAGTCCCAGAACTAGCTTGCATTGGAAGTGGGGGAGAGTGGAAGCCAACAGACTCTCTCTCACCCAGACAGGGAGCCTGGACACTGCCCTCTCTCCAAGCGAGGGGCTGCCAGCCGCAGGAGGGAACACCAGGCTGCTGCAGATGATCTTCCTTTTCCATACTGACTCACAGTGTGGCCATGGGCAGATCACTTACCCTCTGGGCTACAGGCCGTCCTGGCTGTCTGGGGAGGGGTTGGACTCACTGGATGATCTCACAGGCCTCCCAGCCCTGACAGTTGGCCATTTGCACACCACCAACCCACCCCCTCTTGCACTCCAGTTTCCTATCATTAGTTATTATGGAGCTGGCATAAAAGCTATTTATATTTTCAGTTATTACCACCTCTTAGGTTAATGAACTCCAGAAGTTACCCAGTGTGCAAAGTAGGCCAGCTTTTTGTTTATTTTTGTTTCTTTTTCCAGCTCTGAGTGAGAGAGGGGAGTTCCCTCACCCTGTTGTCCCTGGATCTATGATTTGCCATGTTCTCTGCACCTCCACTTCCCAGTTTTCCACATGTTCATGTTGCTCACTCCTGCCCTTCTCAGCACAGAGAGAAGTGGTTTTCCACTTTACTGGGTGGTGAAGAGGGAAGGGAATGTGACAGGTATTGAGGCAGTATTACATATGCGGCACTTTCTCTTTATTATATGATTTAGTGCTCAAGTGGCAGTTTTCACTTCCAGGCTGTGTAACCTTGGGCAGATAACTTAACCATACTGAGGTTTAGTTTGCTTGTCTATTAAATGGAGATAACAAAAGCGATTTCCTTTGGGAATTGTGTGCCTATGTAGTGCTTGGCAGACCTAGTACACAGCCAGTCCTGAGAATGTGTCAGCTCTTACTGCCTCATGTTATCTTTACCACTGCCCTCTGAGGAGGTGGCATTGCCTCCATATTACAGGTAGGGAACTGGAGGCTGAAAGAGTGGAGCAGCCTGCCTCTTTCACACAGCCATACAGTGGCAGAGCTGGGATCAGAAGCCAGGAGTTACAGCCTGTGGGTCATTGAGTAAATTACTTCATCTCTTGGGGCCTCAATTGTTTCATGGGTAAAATGGTAGTACTCTTGCCCTGCCTCATGTATATGTGGACCAGTCAGATGAGAAAAGGGATGTGAAGGTGTGAGGTAAGCTGCAAATATCATCTGCTGGCCACCCACCAAGTTGAACCCTTATGTACATTTATTCCTCATTGCAGCCCTATAAAATGTGAGGTGTGTGTTGTGGTCCCACTTAAAGATGAAATTGAGACTTGAGGAGGGCATGTATTTTGCCCCTGGTGTCCCAGATGGAGGGTTAGAATAGAAACCTAGGTTAGCAGGCTTCAGGGTCCTCACTCAGTTCATTCTCCCCCACACCCTACCCAGCGTCCCCAGTGGTTGAGATGAAGAGGTTCAATCCTGAGGAGATCTGTGACCTTGAATTTTCTGTTGGGGCTATGTTTCTCTTCCTTTGGGCTGGTTTGGAGAGTGAAGCTTGGAGGAGGGGCTTAGATTGGTTCCTTGGGGCCAAGGTTTACCTTCCACCATCACATAAAGGGGTCATGGGTATAGGGACCATACCCGACTGAGTCTGCCAACCAGAGGGGCTGAGGTATGCTTGAGCAGAAAACAGACAGCTTGAAGGACAAAGGAGGGTGAGAGCCCCAACCTAATGGTTTTGTCCCTTTGAACTCTTGGAAGCCTGTAGCCTCTGGGTTTGGGGAGAAGGCTGGGGAACTGGGAGCCTATAGGGCATAGAGTCAGTGGCCTGTCACTGCTGCCTTGCCATGACGTGACACAGCATAGCTAAGCCTAGCTCATCCCGAGATCCCTAGAGAATCTGGTATCAGGGGCTCCTTGGCTGCCCACCTTTGTCTCCTCTGTGCTGCTCTTCCTCAGGAGAGGGCAGCTAGCAAATGGCACATTTCCCAAGCTTACTGTCTCCAACTGAGGTTGTGCTTGCAAGCTGTGCTTATTCAGCATATTGGCCTCACTGAGCATTGCTAGGTATGGGCAGGTCACTCACTGGGTCAGTCAGAATACTGGAGGAGGGGGTTAGACTGTCTCTAGGGGCTTGGGAGCCGGAGATTGAGCCCCATGGCATCATTTTTAGAATAGCCTGATTTCCCCACTGCCTTCCCAGGGGAGTCAGAAGCAGCACAGGAGTCACTGTGGCAGAGGGGAAACCTTGATTCTGCCATTTACTAGCTTTGTGATTTTGCCCAAGTCATACAACCTTTCAAATTGGGTCAAATTTCTCACAGGCCAAATGGAAATAGTAATTAATCTATGAGGGACCCACCTTACTGGGCTATTAGGGGCACAAATAAAATTTCTATAGGCAGCAGTGACTTGTATCCCTCAATGTAATGCAGATCAAGTGATGATGTCATAGCTAAAACCTGGCAGGCACCTATTAAATACCGTGTGGTACATGGTGGGAGTTATGGAAGTTAAGACCCAGTCCAGTTAGGGAGGGACAGTGCTGAGCAATATAAGCAAGTTGCAATGAATTACTCATTCAGACTTAATGTCTACATTCATTAGTGCTAAAATCAATTTTAGGGGATTGTGACCAGCCTTAAAAAAATAGAATAATATAAAATTGAACTGAAAATATCTAAGTGCAATAGTATATGTAAGAATAAATGGTTCCATAAAATATATTTTGGTTGTGCATGTGTGTGTATGTGTGTGTGTGTAAAATCTCAGTGTAAAATGTATTTCTTCCTATGGGTTTCTTAAAAACTTTGAGAAATGGTGTTCTAAGTCAGGATGAAGGTCTTCGCGGTTCAAAGGCAGTTAATGAGATCTGGGCAGGCGTAAAGGCCAAGAACTTGTTGATTTGTAAGTCTTGGATTCTACTGTAAAAGGATAAGAATGATATATTATGGTAGGGTTATTATGCAGTGTACATGAGATAATATATATATATAAAGCATTTAGAAAGAAATTCTCAAATAGTAAGTGATGTGCAAATAGTAATGTTGCTTTATCATTGAAGTTTTGGTTTTTATTGTTATATTGGGCCCTGAAAGGGTTACTGTGACTTGGAGAGGGGAGATAAAAGGGCAATCCATGTAGGATGGGTGGGTGACAAAGAATAAATAAGCATATGTGTGCCTGATTGATATGAGACTGGTCTGGTTGCTAATTGTGTAGCTTGGATGGGGGTGTTGAGATTATAGGAAGAAGTTACCAGGACAATGGCATTACATGGGGAAGAAAGTTTTGACTGTAAGAAACTTCAACAATAGGGTGGTTTCACCTGGAGATAATGAGGCTGCACTGCTTGGGACTGTTCTCATTAAGGTTCTTTTTGTTGCAGAGACTCCTTCAGGCCCCCTTAAGGAAAGAGGGGTTTTGTGAAGGGTGAATGAAGGAAGCCCTCAGACCTGAAATGTCCAGAATGGGCCATTTGGTCCCTGAAATGGCCTTTTTAATAATCAGCTTCCTTGTCACTAGAAGCTGGCTGGTGCTCTCCTTCCACTGTCAGGAGGAAGCCACCTCAGAGCCTCTACACTATTGTGCTGTTTTCAGGGACACTCCAACCTCAGCTTCATCTCATAGCTCCTTTCTGGGCATCCTTTGAGGGCTAATTCACAATGCACTCTATCTAATCATATAGGGATACTGGGGCTCAGCAAGGGCAAAGGACCTGTACCTGTTGTAGAAAGGATTCTTTTATCAGACAGCAGTCTGATCAGATGCCTCCTGAGGTCCTTACTGACTAGTCTGAAGGAGATGTGAACCTTCTGATTTTTAAAAAAGATTTATTTATTTTTATTGTTTTTGACAGAGACAGAGAGAAGGGGGAGGGCCCAGAGCAGTCTCCATAGTTGCATGTCATTAGTTTTTGACATGGTTTCATTCCACATAGGTGGGTAGGGGCCATACAGGGCGGAAACTGGGCTGGGGCCTCCTGCATGGGAGGCATGCTCCCTTGAGCCAGGAGCCGAAAGGGCGGTGGGGGTGTTGGGGTGGGGGGAGAAGTGAGAACTGAACTGGGGGCCTCCCACACAAGAAGCACACCCCAGTTCAGCATATGGGTCTGCACAGGCCAGGGCTGGGATTCAATCCTTGGTCCCCAGGGCTGCAAAGCAAGTGCTTAACTCGCTGAGCCATCTCGGTTTTCCCCCTTCTGATTTTTAAAAAACATAACCTACAACTCCTCAGGATTACATCCTATGCATAAAGAAAAGTCTCCCCACAGTAAGAGAGCATGTGATGTGCTAAGTGCTTGGTACAATCAGACTTCCAGTGTCTTTCTTCTCATCATCTCCACATGGGTTAAACTCTGCTGCTGCGGGGAGAAGTCATTCAGATGGCCATATTTCCTCAAAATTTCCCCAGTTTAAGGCTTTAAAAAGCAAAATGGAATCTTTCAATTGACATGTATGTTTAAAGTAGCAGTAGATTTTTTGTATGTTTCTGAGATCTTGCCAAATCGATGGTGTAGCTTAAAATCAGTAGTGTCTTAGAATCCAGGAAATATAGTCATTTGTTTTGTACCCAGTTGAAATTCTGGTTTGAGGTTTGATGTTGGGACTTTGAAACTGCCAAAGCTGTTATCTGGCATCAGTTTTTTTTTTTTGGTTTTTTTTTTAAACACTAAACTTGAATGTGTTCCCCTGTGTATCTGCATTTGGGAGAATGGCTATCTCTGAGGCCCTACAGTTAGATCTTATCAACAAAGACAGACTGGAGGGTTGAGGGTTGAGGTGTCAAATGGGCATGTATTTAGTAACAAGGGAATTCTTTATTTAATAACAAGGGAATTCTTTGGAAACTCATAATCTCAGGCAAAAGCCTTGCCCTCTATGAGCCTTAGTTTTCTCATCTGTTCATTTTGGGGGATTGGATCAGATATGATCCATATCCATAACTGCTAGAACGTCCTGTTGACTCAGTGTGGGTACTCCCTTTCATTTAGTTAACTAGAAGGCTCATCCCCTAACTTGTATAATCAAGTACTTTGTAGTTGGTGGAAAGCAGCATGTCCTGTGATTCCTGGTTCTTTAGTTTCCATTCCCTGGATGTTTGGGGATACATGTCTTTTTGTTAATTACCTAATCTAAAGTTGTGGTCTTCGCTTTTCTCCTCTCAAGGAGGAAAAGGGAGTGTCCTCATACCTTGGTTTTGCTTCTACATGGTGAGAGGGTCAGAAGCTCAAGAAGCTTAAGACCAATGACTGTGTCCAAGGGGGTAGGTTTGCCCCAGGCTGTCTTCCCTTAGCTGTTCTGCTCTGAGGCTGCTCTCAGGCTTATGTAGTTTTCCAGATAAATTGCACTGAAGTAGAGGACCTGCCCTTTTGTGTCTCAGAGGCCTCTGCTCTGCCAGGGCCCCTCCCTCTGCTCTTCCAACCAGTAAAAGTCACAGCAGTGCATTTCCTTCCGGCAGAGAGAGAAACAGAACTGAGGCCTGGGCCAAGCCCTAGCCCCACCAAGTCCTGTTCCTGAGAGCTTCCTCCCAGCCGCCTCAGTGCCTTCGACCCTGTGCTCCTTTCTGGGAGGTCAGGAGTACTGAGTGCAGGCTCTTGGCTAGGATTTGACATGGATTTGAGTCTGGGTTTTTCCACTGATTTTGACTCTGAACAAGATATCCTCTCTGAATATTTTTCCTCTCAATACTGTCAAGTGCTTTTTTTAATGAGAAAAAAAACAAAAAACAAAAAAACACACAAAAAGAAATTTAAAAGATCCAAAATTCACTACTTTAAAAATGACTTTACAAAGAACGAGTGTATGTGTAGAGAGGTACACACATACATTTAGTTGTTGTTTTACCAGTATTGCTCTGTAGGCTAAATAGGAAAGTCTATGTAAATACCCAGCCTACAAACGCTAGTCTCCTCCTTCTCTTTGCCCCTCAGAGGTAGATGAACTCATGAATTTCTGGGGATTCCTTAGAGAAATTCCAGTCACTTGAAGTGCTCTCTGGTAAAGATTCTGTCCCAGTATGCCTCAGCTATGTTTGTGTTCATCTACCTGCCTGGGGTGGGTCTCCAGGTGCTGAGGTGTTTTCCCCACCAGTTCCAGTGGGGATTCAGTGCCAGTAGAATGTTAATGACATGAAGATTACAGGAGTGCTTCCCCACAGCCTACCTAGAGGCCCTGACCTTAGAACAATGCTGACATAGCAGTGATAGCTGCTCAGTTAGTAGATGTACATATATAAGTGCTATTTTGGGGGCTCTGAGGTGTGTGCGTAGGATTTTGATAGGGAGAGACAACTTGGAGAGCATTCCAGCAGATGGACTGGCATGAGTAAACTCTGAAAGGTGGGAAAGGGCCAGGGTGTATTTGGAGAAACTATGAGTAACTAGTTTTGCTGGAGTAAAGAGGTGAGCATGTTATTTCTGTACTTGTTTGACTAGTTTTTTTGTCCAACTCGGCACCTTTCACATAGGCCCTCTGAAGAGGCTTGTTTATCAAGACAGACCCAGGACAGGAATGCTTTGCTTTGGTGCACAGATGCAGGCACTGAGGCCTCTGCCCCAAAGAGGCATGGTGACCCTTGGTCCCTTGACACACTGGGGTAGTGGGCATATGCCTTTCAGGGAGGGGGCATAGCTTCCTCTCATCTGTGTTAGGGCATTCATGAGTTAGCAGCCCCAAAGGGAATGGCAGGGATGGAGGGCAAGGGAAAGAAAGGAAGCCTGACCAGACTGGTGGCTGGGGCTGAAGCCAGGGATTTTGCTTTTCTTGGCACCTCTGATGGGCCCTGCCCTCTGTTCCACAGGCTGGAGGAAGTTCCCCTGGAGGTGCTGAGGCAGAGGGAGTCCAAGTGGCTGGACATGCTCAACAACTGGGACAAGTGGATGGCCAAGAAGCACAAAAAGGTGAGGGGCCTGGCCTTGGACCTTGGGCTGGGAGTTGGTAATCTGGAGAGGAAGAGGAAGAGGGAGGAACTACATCAACTTGGAGGAGCAGAAGCTTTTCCAACTGCCAGTTGCCTTAGGTGTGGCCCACCAGCTCTGAAATTGGACTAGGAGCTGTTTGGAGGGCAAGGCCCAGCCTTCCCCATGTCCCAGATGACTTCAGACTAATGTAAACTATCCTGGAGTCAAACTTCAAAGCCTCTCTTAGCCAAAGCCCTTATAGGCAGGTTTCCTCCAGTCCTGGGAAAAGTCGTCCTTGCTGCTTACTACCTATCAGGAAGAACTTCATAATACTAATTATAACTAACATGTTTTGAACATTTGTCATGTTGTGTGCTGGGCACTTGACTTGGATAATCCTTATAACACTCCAATGAGGTTGGTAGAAGTAGTATCCCCACTTTACAGATGACCTGCAGAATTAAAATTTGAATCCAGGCACCTAATTTTAGTGCCTGTATTCTTCATCACCACAGTAAGGGGACTTCTTCTCCCTCTAGATACATTTGATGAGTTTCTTTTCTCCCAGCCAAAGCAAAAAGAAAGAAAAGTAACCTCATGGTTTAATAGTCATAAAAACGAAAACACTCAGCGGTCCTTTTCTAGTCTGGCTATATTTAGGCACCAACTCTCTTGCCCCACAGGACTGCCCTTGCCCACCACTCTTAATGTGTGTGTATGTGTTGATACCCTTGGCCACCTTGGCAGGGTCTAGTTACTCCCTGGCTTAATGGAGGCCCTCCCAGAACCTCCCAGCTAGGATCTCTCTGCACAGGGCCCAATGCAGAGAGCACACCTGCTGGCTTACAGTCAGCACCGACAGGCTGGCACAGCTGGCTGCAGGGCCTAACAGAAAGCTCAGGATTGGAGGTCAGGTATGGGCTTGGGCCCAGCCTCACTGCCTTCCTCTCTTTATTCTCATGGCTGGCTGTGTGATTTTGAATGAGTCACTTTACCCTTACAGCCTTAGTTTTCCTGGTCAAGTGGGAATGACAATCGTGTCTCAAGGTTCCTACAAGATGGTGACTGTAAAGCCCTGTGCCAGTGGGAAGAGAGGTGCACCTAGGTCTGGGCTCTTTCCTGCTGTTCTGTGTGGGCTTTGGGGTACTAATTTTTTGCCTATTAGAAAGTCTTTCTCTCTCTTCCTTTAAAACAATTTTTTTTTCTTTTTTTTAAAGGCAGCTGTTTCTTTTTATTTATTTATTTTTATTTTATTTTTTGTTTTTGACAGAGAGAGAGAGAGAGAGAGAGACAGATACAGAGACAAAGAGAGAACTGAACTGGGGCCACTCCCCAGTTCAGCGAATGGGTCCGCACGGGCCGGGACTTGATCCTCGGTCCCTGGCTCTGCAAAGAGAGTGCTTAACCCTCTGAGCCATCCTGGCTTCCCCAAGGCAGCTGTTTCTTGACTGCCTACCTTCTGTCTGACTCTGGGGTCTGTTTTCCAGCCTCCTCACTCCTCAGGGTAAGAGGCTGAATGTCAGCTCCCTCTCTACTGTCTGTTGTGGTAACTATAGTGGCTTTGGCCTTCTTGCCATAGTCTCCCTTGCAACTGGGGATTCCAGAGAGGAGCCTTGGGAAGCTCCTCTCAGCAGAGCAGCCAGCACCACTTCCTCTTCCCCTTTGCTTCCTTGGCACTATGGTTAGAGGCTGAGGGCTACCCTTGCCCAGCAGGGGCTACCACTGGAGGCTTTACCTCACCTTACCCAGAGGCTCTAGCCCTCTTTTCTTCTCCTGCCACCTCAGCTGTGGCCACACTGGCCCTGGAAGCTTTATCCACCTGGCTATACAGGCTTGGGCTCTCGCTGTGGTGAAGAGGTCATGGCACAGGCAGGGCAATCCCTGTTTCAGGAAGTGTGTCCAGACCCAACACTTCTGCTAGATTCATCTTGAGTTCCCAAGAGTGGGGCCCAGACCTGTGGGTGGAAACACTGTCTTCCCCCAGAGGGCTCTGCTCTAGTTATGAAACTGCCCTGCCAGAGTTTTGCAGGCAGGGCGTGGCCTCACTCAAAGGTCACAGAGGCCTCCTTTCTCAAAGCATTGCTTCAAAGAATGGTGATAATCCTCTATGCTTTCTGTGTGCCCTAGCACTTTATCCTGTTTGCTTTATTCTTACTGATTCCCACCACTGCCTACCCCCTAAAGCAGACAGGTGGAGATTACCTTCTTTAACACCTTTGTGCTTAGGATTCCAGAGGCCAGAGCAGGAAGGGATACCTGACCTGCTGGATCTCACTCTTCTGCCCTGGGACTCTTTAGTGGACTGAAGGTGTTCCTGGACTCCTCTCGGGGCAGGCCAAGTGTGACAAGGGGCTGACTCTGCTGAGTGTGGCCCTAGGGGAGCCTAAAGGGCCTGTGGCTCTGGGCCTTATTTCATCCCTTTGCCAAAACCTGCCCAAACCAAGTGACTTCCTTAAGGAGACCCTTGTCCCATAGCAGCAGGAAACTGTTCCCAGAGTCTGGGGCAGTTCCCTTCCGCTCCCTTTCTTTCCCCACTTTGCTGGCAGTCCCAGAAGCTTAAGTTTGGCTCCTGTGACCAGCCATTCTGCTCTTCCCCTACTGCCCTCAGCCTGTCTCCTTCCTGGTTCTTGACTCTCTCTCTGACCCTTGGAAAGTTTTCTCTTGTTTGCACTAGTCATCAGGAAGGCTGGGCTTTCTGTGTTTCCTCCTCTGAGAGTTTACAACAAGACTATTTGAGGGGGTTTCCAGGTGAGGGGAACTTAGGTGTGAGCCAAGGCCCTGGGGCTCCTGTGTCAGGCATCCTCCTTGGATGGAGGGATGGAGAGGAAGCCACTGTTTATTGATGACAGGCTGCTAGACAAGGTTGTTGTTTGTTTTTTTTCCCTCCATTCTAATAGAACACTAGGTATTATCATTCTGATCTTACTATTAATGAGACGTTATTGGCTCAAGTTCAGTGTTGGGTTCAAACCCATGTCTAAGTGTTCCTCCCACTGTCCTGAGCTCCCATCTCCTTCACCTTCAACCTAGGCCTGGCTGCTTAGTACAGGGGTTGAGGGGAGTGTCAACATTTCTACCCCCATTCTATAGGAGTGCCTCTCTTCCTTTGTTTTCACCTTTCTTGATGCTTGGCCTTAAAGTCATGGTGGATGATCAAGGCAACTGCCACAGAGCCTCATTCTGCCTCTAGCCCAAGGGGAACTTTCCTCCCTGCCTGGCTCTGAAAGGCCAGTGAAGTAGAAAGTGCGTGGGGCTGGATCCCTCCTGCCTGTGCGGTGTAGCTAGGAAGTAGTAGGGTCCTGTATGGTGTGGTCAGCTCTGATGTTGTGACCTTAATATTTTTCTACTCTTTGCCTCAGTTTCCCCATTTGTAAGAGCCATGATGGTTTTTCAGGCTGGGGTTTGGCACTAGAAGCCTTTTTCTTTTTATAAACACTTTTTTTCTTCAAATTTTTATTTTATTGTTTGAGAGAAGGTAAGAAGGGCAGAGGGAAGCTCAGTGATGGGGTTACAAGCTGAGTGCTGAGGGTCTCTACCCTATGTCCCTTGGGAAGACTGAGACTAGGGCCAACAGTGGCCCCAGCAGGGCCCTCCTTGAGCCCTTGGGGAGGTGAGAGAAGGTAAGAGAGAGGAAGAGAGAGAAAGAAAGAAGAGAAGAAGTTCCCAGAGCAGTCTCCATAGTTGTACATCATTAGTTGTGACATGGTTTCATTTCACACACGTGGATATGGGACCACATAGGGTGGGAACTAAACCAGGGTTGGGGGGCCTTCTGCATGGGAGGTGAGAACCTTTGCCACTGAGCCATCCTGGTAGTTACGGGTTGTGCCACAGTTTAGCATATGGGTTTGCACAGGTGGAGCTGAGAATCAAAACCTGGACCTCGTGATTGTGAGGCAAGCATTCAACTGCTAAGGTATCCCAGCATCCCCAGTAGAAGCCTTTTTCTTTTTTTTTTTTTTTTTTTTATCTTTTCACATTTATAGAGAGAAATTATCTTTGTGTCTTCAGTGCATATTTATTTCTATTTTACTTTTTGACAGATAGAGAGACAGAGACAGAGACAGTTAGAGAACCGAACTGTGGGAACTCCCCAGTTCAGCACGTGGGTCCTGCCTGGGCCGGAGCCGGGATTCGATCCTCGGTCCTCATGGCCTC
>PVKE010041877.1:0-13969 GCA_004027555.1 Craseonycteris thonglongyai | reverse complement strand
GGATGGCTCAGTGGGTTAAGCGCTCACTTTGCAGCGCCAGGGACCAGGGATCGAGTCCCAGCCCCGGCCCGTGCCGAACCATATGCTGAGCTGGGAGCTCACCCAGTTCAGTTCTCTCTCTGTCTCTGTCTCTCTCTCTGTCAAAAATAAAAATAAATAAATAAATATATATAAAAACAACTGTGTCCTTAACGTAATCTTAAGTGTCCTATTCTCCAACTACCACCTCTAAAAAAAAAAGCACTGCCTTCTGTTGTGAAAATTCAGTAGACTCTATTAACTGGAACTCAAGTAACCAGCACTCTCAAGCAGCCAGCAAAACTTTTGCCAGTTACTTGAGTTCCAGTTAAGGGAGAGTCTATTTACATTTTCTGGCACCTACCAATCCCCATGGGTGTCAGTTAACTGAGAGCCTACTGTATGCTCTATCAAACATGAATTACTTGAGACATTAATTAATTTAAGCCTTTCATATTTCTAGACAATATAGGTTATTTAACAATTTTTATGTTATTATGCCATCTGCTCTGCAGTATGTTTTCTCTCAAATTCAACAACTACTAAAATGTTACAAAATGTTAAAACATTTCCCAAGATGCAAAATCCCAGGACTATCAATAAAAACTTTTTTTGCTAAAAATGATTCTCATTTGGGATTCTTTAAATTTATAAAATATTATACTGATTTTTAATAAAGATTAAATGCATTAGTAACCTGAACTTCTTAACCTTAGTACATACTTTCCTAATAACAAAGTGAGTTCAGCTGGATCCCAAGATACAGGATTATTACATTAATAAAATTAAAAGAAATAACTAGCATAGCAGGAAGCAAAGTTCAGGTTTTGTGACTAAAGGCAAAACAACAAACAAATTACAAATATATACATTAATTTTCTGAATTGAAGTGTAATAGTTATGCGTAAAATATAGCCATTTCCCCACAATTAAAAGGGATACAATAGTAACATTCTCAAAAAAAAAACCAACCTATTTTCTGCATATCTCAAGAAAGAAAGAAATTTTTAGAACATACGAACAAATGCATATACATAATGATTTCAGTTACCTTTCTTTTTCACGAGCCCATACTGGAGTTTTAGGAATTTGTGCTTCAAAAACCTTAGATGCTTTGTAACAAAAATTGCTGCAAAAACACTGAAAAGAACATTTTAAAACTAGCAAATTATTTTTTTCCTTATTGTGAAACATAACTTATAGACAGAAGAGTACAAAACATGAGTATGTAGTTAAGGATGAACACCCATGAATCTACCACCCAAGGTAAGAAATAAGGTAGAGTACCTTTGAAGGCCTCTATGTGACCCCCCCTAATGGCACCCCTCTGCCCACGCCCTAGAGGTAGCCACTATTATAAATTAGGTGGTACTCATTCCCTCGTTTTCCTTCAGTTTGCTATTTAAACATATCCCTATAAAATCTATCATTCAGTTTTGCCTACTTTTAAACTTTGCCTAAATGGAATCCTATTACTATATATTCCTGTCTTTTTTTCCCATTGTTTTTGACATTCATTTATGTAGTTTTAGTTTATTCATTACACTGTGTATATTCCATTGTGTAAGTACACTATACTTTATTTATTGTTGATGGATAATTGAGTTCTCATTTTTTTGCTATCACTACAATGTTACTACAAACTTCTTTTCTTACAATTTTTAAAATTAAAAAAAATTGTGGTAAAATACACATTTACCACCTTAATCATTTTTATGTGTACAGTTCAGTGGCATCAAATACCTTCGCTCTGTTGTGCAACTATTACCACCATCCACCTCCAGAACTCTCTTCATCTTGCAAAACTGAAATTCTATACTCATTAAACAATAACTACTCATTTCCACCTCCTCTGATAACCACCATTCTACTTTCTGTCTCTATGAATTTGACTATTCTAGTTACTTCATATAAGTGGAATTAGAGATTTGTCCTTTTGTTCTGGCTTATTTCACTTAACATGTCTTTAAATTTCATCATGTGGTAGCATGTGTCAGAATTTCCTTCCTAAATAATATTCCATTCTATGCATATACCCTATTTTGTTTATCCAACTAGGAACATTCACACTTACGCACATGAGCAAGAATTTCCTTAGGCTATCAGTACATACCAAAGAATAGAAAGGCTTGGCCATAAGGAATGTACAAATTTGACTTTATTAGATAGTACCAAGCAGTTTCTCAAAGAAGTTGTACCAGTTTTTATTTCACCAGAAGTAAACAGAGTTACTGTTATATTATGTCAGATTTTTATAGTTTTGCTAACTTGGGGGCTGTGAAAACTTACTCAGTGTGTTTTTATTTGCTATTTTCCTGATTACCGATAAGGTTGAGTACTTTTTCATATATTCATTAGTCATTCAAGTTCTTTCTATAAAAATTTTCTATTAGGTTGCTTGTCATTTTCTTATAGATTATATACTTTGGTTATGAATCTGTGGTCAGATATGTGAGAAATATAACTCCTTCTAATCTGTAGCTTAAGTTTCCACTCTTTTTTGGAAACATCTATGAGCAAACATTTTTAATTTTAATATAGAAAAAATTACCAATTTTTTCCCCTACAGTCTATAATTTTCAGTCTTTTTTAAAGAAATTTTCTCTGGTCCAAATTTATAAAAATACTCTCCCACACTGTCTTTAAAAAGGTTTGTATTTTACACATAGGTCCTTAATTAACTTAAAATTGATCTTTGAATGTCCACTGGCATAGAGATCAATTTTCATTTTTTCCACATGGATAACTATGACAGTATTATTGCCTGAGTAATCCATCCTTTCTCCACTGATCTACAATACCACTGTTGTGTATACCAAGTGTACGCATATGTGGTAATTCTGTTTCTTCCTTTCA
This sequence comes from Craseonycteris thonglongyai, assembly GCA_004027555.1. NCBI lineage: Eukaryota > Metazoa > Chordata > Mammalia > Chiroptera > Craseonycteridae > Craseonycteris > Craseonycteris thonglongyai. Next base: position 11,095 of record PVKE010041877.1, on the reverse strand, counting down.
ATTCTGTTCCATGATTTACTTGCCTGAATTTGTTCAAATGTTCAGGTATAAATTAAAGCATAAGCAAAGAGTATTTTAAAACCCCTTGAACGAAATACTTATAAATTAAAAACTTTTAGTTAGACTACTTTATAAAAGGTAAGAATTTAAAGTCAGTTTTAGAATTTCATTTAGTATAATAAAATTACCTACCAAATTGAAAAACGTGTTTAAACTTACCTTTCTTTCAGTAATATCATAGACTTTATTGGTTTTGGTAGAAATTTTATATTTCTGCTTTGGCACCTAAAAAGAAAGTACAACTTACAAAAGAATTCAAGTACGTAATAAACTTGAACTTACATTACAAGATTTAGTTATCTACATATCACGTCTTTGGCTAACCCATGTCATTAGTTCATGGCTTCAGTTTCACTTCTTGTTCTTTCTATAAAGCATTTTGCTAAATATAAAAATTAAAAGCGTATATTAAAAAAAAGTACTTACAATTCCTAGTTTCTTCTGACATAAGGGATAACCACAGAGCTTGATAATAGAACGCTCATCTACAACATCATGGTAATGAGCAGGCGTGATAAACTTCCCCTGTAATAAAATGAAAGGGGTATCCCCTACAGATTAGAAAAAGTTCATTTATCAGCTCTCTAGGATCCATAGATCTCATCTGAAAACACAGGAATAACAACAGTACCTGTCTCATAGGTTTGATGTTACAATCAGAGCAGAAAAGAAAAAGAACTTAGAAGAGTACTTGGTATATAAGTACTAAAAAATGTTAGTAATTATTAAAATAAAACAAACCAAAAAAAAAACTTTTGCCATAGTGGACTATATGCATCTTTGTAGATTATAAAATTCCTAAAATAATTCTGAGGCCGGAGGAAGAAATGCTACTTTTGTGATTGATATACCAAAGCAAAATACCGATAGCATATTTTACTTTTAAAAAAGCATTATTTGAAAAAAAATCACATAAAATAATAAGGTATCATTTTACCTATTTTTAAAGCACAATCTTATAAAACAAAATCTATCAAAGATGTTAATGTGACTCCAGAACAAATTTTTGTGCAAATCTTCTAGCTTCTGAAAAAAACTGTATAGGAGAACGAACGGTAAGGTGATAGTTATAAGCTAACACAAAATTTTTTCATTGACATCTTCATGTTCAAACAACCTCAACTCTCAAGATTTTTGGAAGTATTCTGTTTTTACAGGGACTGAAAATTTTTTTTACTGACAATAATATAGGATGCTTGTTTCAAATGAAGCATTTCTGGTTTTTATCTTCTTTAGAGTCATCATATATGTAGGTTCTAATGCAGTTACCTATATCAGTTTAAATACTGTCATTTTTATTTTCCTCATTTAGAAAAATCTGAGTCACACTAAGAATTATTTTTGCAACAGAAACTCTAAGTTTTAATTTTCCATTTATTTTTTAAGGATTATGAGGATATAATAGAAATTTCCATTCAAAATTTAGTGCACGGTATACTGGGATAGCTCAACAGGTTGAACGCTTGCTTTGCAACCATGAAGTCTGGGAATCAAACCTCGGCCCTGGCATATGCAAACCCATATGCTGAACTGTCACACAACTGGTAATGGCCAGGATGGCAGTGAAGATTCTCACCTCCCATGTGGGATGCTCCCAGTTCAGTTCCCACCCCATGTGGTCCCACATTAACCTGTGTGGAAAGAAATTAGTCACAACTAATGACGTGCAACCGTGGAGACTGCTCTAGGCCCTCCCCACTCTCTCTTTTTCTCAAATAAAAAAGTAAATCTTAAAAAAAAAAATTTAATGCTACAACACCATTAAAAAAAATTAAAAAATTAAGGCAGATTATAATTCTCTTATTCTATGTTAAATCATAAAAAAATCTGTATTTCAGGTTTTTAGAACACCCAAATTGACGGAATTAACAAAAATAGTAATCTTCTGTTACTAAAATAGGACCACATATAGAATATGGAAAATGGCAATGGGATCATTAGTGCAAATGAAAATCAAGTAAGATTAGCAGATTGGTTAAAAAAATTATTGTAAGGGGTAAAATATGTTATTTCTCATTAATGTATTTAAAGTAATTATACAACAAATGCATTTTAAAATGCACAAATGCTATAGCATGTTACCTGCATGTGGTGACTAAGAACAGATTCAAAGATTTTAATATGCAAGGAAGTTTCATATTGTAGATTTAAAAATCTTATACTACAAAAGTAATAATTTGTCAACACATACACACTCCTTTAAGAATTCTTCTGTAATATTCTCTTCTAAAAGCTGTTCAACAATATGTAGAGCTTTTGACTCAAACTCAATCTTCTTTCTCACAGTCTCTTCTAGTTCTGCTTTCCTAAAAATTAAGAGAATTATTTGAAATTTAAAAATTAATCTATTTGTAAGTTTTATCAGCCAGTTTGTTTTAAAATTCAACACTAACAACTATTTTGCTATTTAAATTCATATTTTCTTAATGTTGTTACTTTTGATCTCATACTTTTCAAAAAGGAAATAAGCTACTTGTTGCACAGTACACATAGAAAGTCTGTCATAATAACTAGATTATTTGAGTTCCAGAACTCAGAGCACAACGAAGAACTTAAGGGATTCCTAGAGAAAAGAAAACAAGGTGAAATCTTTCTGCCAATTAGAGTTCATACTCTACTACTTCTGTCTATACTTAAAAAGAGACACTTTTCCTCTGAAATCCTTAGAAATGGGAACAGATCAGAGAGGAAAAACACGACTTTGTTCTTACAAGTAAAAATTTGTGTCAAGTCTCAAAAGTTAACAGATAGCCCAGTTTGACAAGACAGTCATATCTGCAAAGAAGTATCTACCTACTTTTGTTGTAAAGTTTTACTAAATAACTATGTTGATATGATGGTGCTTCAGGAAACAGAAATATTCCTAGGAGAGCTAGTCCTTGTCCTGGCACCAATGGGATTCTGTCAGCCTCTGCTTGCCCCACACATTATAGAACATAAAAAGCACAGGCTATCAGATCAAACAATGGCCCTAGAACAGTGGTTCTCAATCCTAGCTGCACATTAGAATCATTTGATGAGATTTTTTTTTTAAAGATACTATGCCCAGGTCTCAATGGAGGCTCATTAAACCAAAATCTCTGAGGATGGGGCCTGGTTATTGGTGTTTTCTTAAAAGTCCTCCAGATAATTTTATTGTGTAAAAGGGGTGAGAATCACTGCCATAGGATCAAAGATACCAACTATCTTGGCAATGTATTGTATTTGCCCCTTTTCTGCACTGGTTTCTACTTACCTACCAGAACAATCTTTACTGGCCTCCTGTACCTTGACCTTTCTCTCATATCTGGACCTAGAATGTATTCATCTTTTCTCCCTACCTTCATTGACTTCCAAAACCTTAGACTCTAATTCCCTGCCTGGAGCAATATGTTTTACAAAGACAATTTGGAGGACTGACACAGGATTGCCAACTAAGAACAAATAGAGACATTAAAACAAGAATACATCTGTAACTAACACCTGTTCTCCCAACATTTCATAAAGGCTATGCTTACATCAAAGAAGTATAAGACATGAACAAATTAAGGCAGTTCTTTATATTGACCATAGTTAGCATTGTAAAAATCACTATTTTATTTTTCTCATTTTGCTGCCTACCAAAATAAAAGCTTTATCATGTACTAAGATCAGTACACAAACTGCATTAGGAATTGCTGACTTAAAAATTAGTAACATCCACACTCCTCTAACCTGTTGTATACCTACAGCTGCTTCCCATGGATAGCCCTGTTTCACAGTTGCCCTCTGTCTGAAATAATGACAGGTAATATGGTATACTGGAGTGGTCCTCAACCTTTTTGGTCTCAGTACTCTTTAATACTTGTAAAATTAGAGCTTTTGCTTATATATGTATCTGCTGATATTTAAATATGTTAGGATTAAAAGCGAAAAAAATTTAAAGGATTTATTCATTTATTATACTCATTACATGTTAACATATTTTTAAATGAAAATTTTAGTGTGAAGAGTGAAATTGTTTTATATTTTTGCCAAGTTCTTTAATTTCTGACTTAAAACTATTCAAATGGATCCAATGTAGAAGTATTTTGCAATTGAAATAAATTTATAAAGGATCACTCCCCTCAACAACTATTTGGTTACCTTCACACATTTTAAACTTTTTCATCATCTTGGATGATCTGCTCAACATAAAATATAATTTCCTCAGGTTTGTGGTCAGCTCTGTTTTGAAGAGAGTTGTAAATTACCATCATTATCAATATTAACTAACTTTTACTCTTGAAATATTTCCTAAAGCCAAATCATTAGTCTTGCTACTCCACAGGGAAATATAGGCATACTTCATTTTATTGTGATTCACTTTATTGAACTTTACAGATGTTGCATTTCTAACAAACTGAAGGCAAGACCCTACATCAGCAAAAAAGATTACAACTCGCTTTATTGTAGTGCTCTGGATGCCTGTACTCTCCAAGACGGATCTCATATCCACAATTTCTCCATTCCCAGATGTTCACCATCCCTACCATCTTAAAACCTTTTAAACCTAATTTCTATCACTTTATTTCTTAAAGTTTTCCCAATTGCCCTTACAAAATTTAAATTTTTCACCATAGCTTACCAGGTACTGTATGAATGAAATCCTGCCTCTCTAACTCTTTCCTATGTTCCTTTCTTCCCTTGTAAAATGCTGGCATATCACCCTGAGCAGCTCTCCTTTTTTTGTCACATATACTGCCACTTCTGGTTGGAGGTCTGTCCTCACTACTCTTTGGCTGATGTCTACTTAGCCTTCAGGTCTCAATTTAGTTATTATATTACTTTCTGAGAAGTCCTTCCCTGAAAACTCTACCCTTCTTGCCAGACTACAGCTAAATTGGACTCATTATTAGTTCCTCCTCCATTATAGCACTTAGCACAATTTGTAATTATGTATTTATTTGTGATAATTTAATTGGTATTTCTCTGTTCCATTAGACAAACTAAACTGTGTCTAGTCTGTTCAAAAACCAGGTCCTCGGGGTCTAATACAAGTTTGGCATATCTTACACTCAGTATATAATTTTTGAAAGAATAAGTAAATTAAGGCCAAAACCAATACTTCATAAAATGATATACCATAGGTATGGATTTTTTAATCATACTTATAGAGTACCCCCACTCTAGAAACTTTTTTGTGACAGATGATGAATCTTTCCTTTTTAGAAGCCAATAGACAGAACAGGACAAGTTTTTGTTGAAAATATGGATATAAACTAAACAAGAGACAGAAAAGTTTTCTTGGAATTTCGGGCATATAAAGCAAAAAAAGGAGAGAGTATCTGAAGAGGTGGGAAAGGAATACCTGGTTAATTCAGGAATGTTTATTCCCATACACACACATTTCTACAGATACTCATACCTTCACCAGCAACCTAAACATGTCTGATTTGGTTTTCTTAAAACATGGAGTAGGGGGGATATAACAGTCTATGTGAGAATTTATAGTACTTCCCAGACCTTCCTCTTCTCATAATAATAAATTAAAGAGATAGACGGCTAAGCAAATGCAGTTTAAGTACTTCTCATACCTTTTAGAAGCATCTTCTTGTTTCAAGGCACTTGTCTGTTTAGTACCTAAAACTTAAAAAAAAGTTGGTCAATTCTATAAACACTGGGTTATAGGACAGATTATAACCCAAATAAACTATATCTTCTTTTCCACATAGTTCAAACGAAATGGGAAGGAAATCCGGTTTTTGTAAATTAACAAATTATTCCCGAAATTTTCCTGGTTAACACGTATCTTTCTTGGAATTGAAATTTCTAATGTACGGTATCAACTGCATAGTTAAGCACTCCTGAAAATTTGAGATCTAGATGCTTTTGGAGGTAAGTTCTCTCCCGCCCTCAGTTCACTCCCTGGCAGGAGGGGAGGTTCTACGATACCTCAGAGAACAGGTAAACCAAAGCAGCAATACGACTGGAGGAAGGACAGTGCTAGGTTTCAGGGAAGCCGCACACAGCCGGCCGACGCTGCCCCGCTCATTTGCCCACTTGGCGGCTCCAGGGCTAGGCTCCCAGGATCTCTACCGCCCTCTACCTCAGAGACTGGAGCGGAGCCCACTTTGGGGAAAATCTTGGAGCACTAGTTAGTGTAAAGAGTTGCGGGCCAGGCCCGAGGTCTTTATCAGCGGGTGCGAGGTCGGCGGAGGGACGCTCTCGGCCTTCTCTGCCCCGAAGACCTCCTCCCCTGGGAAGCGCCCCGCGCGCCCTAATATGGAATCCTGTAAGGGCCCAGTTCTCAGGGCAAGACGTGGGAAGAGACCCTTCTGCCTACCTGCAGCGTTTCGGGGGCTTCGGAGGGTCCAGGCCTTGAGGCGACCCGAAGGTTGCCGGGCCGACTCCGCCATGGAGCGCGCCGTCTCTGTCAGGACCGACCCTGACGTCCCCCTCCGAGGCTCCTCCTCCCCGCGCACAGCGCGGGGCGGGGCCGGCCGGAGTGGGCGGGGCCCGGGGAGCGGCCTACGAGACCAGGTGAAGCGGAGGAGGTAGCGGATAGCTGCGAGGCCCGGCGGGTAAGTGGACGCAGGGGGAAATCCCAGGCGGCGGGCATTCGTGGCCGGCTTGATCCGCGTAGGATGCAGCGCCGCGGACCGATCAGGCCCGGCAAAGTGGTGGGTTCCGAACGCCACGGCGAGAAGGAATCGGGAGAAATGGCTTCCCTTGGATGCCGCCCGCACGCGCGCTGGGGTTTTATCCTCCCGGGGGGCAGGGCCGTGAGGACCCGCAGACCCGCTTCCCCACTGCAGGTTGGGGACGGCCCTTCACGCTGGTGAAACGGTGGCCTGCGGGAATGGAACGGGGTTCTCCTGAAGGCCGCCGATTGATTTCACTCCCAGGTCTATATGGGGGACTGGATCTCTTCAGGGAAATGCCCGGGTCACCCAGGAAGGAGGTGGAGGGCATCTGAACTTTCACCCCAGTGGGTGAGTTGTGTTGATTTCAATTTTTGTCCAGTGGGACATTAAAAAGTAAAACATTCCCTATTGACTAGAACTGACTTCAGGCCCACCTTTTGGAAATGTTTTCAGAAATTAAATCCTTGGCCTTTTCAATGAAATTTTTTTTTTTTAAAGTATGTACATACCACTTAGCTTTTTTAAATTTATTTTGTTTTTGACAGAGAGAGAGGAGAGAGAGACAGAGAGACAGAGAGACAGAGAGACAGAGAGAGACAGAGATACAGAGACAGAGAGAGCTGAACTGGGGGCACTCCCCAGTTCAGCATATGGGTCCGCACAGGCTGCCAGGGCAGGGATTCCATCCATCCTCAGTCCCTGGCACTGCAAAGTGAGCGCCTAACCCACTGAGCCATCCTGGCTCCCCCATTTTTTTTATTTTTTTTAATTGTTTTTGTTAATGTATTTTATGTAGACCATATTTGCGATCCTCTTAGGAGTACTCTACAGGTTTTTATTTTCAGGTGTATCTTTCAAATCTACACTGAGCAATACTTTGCATAAGAAAACTTGTACTAACTTTCAGAAAAAACATTTCAGCTTTAAAACTACATTTTTTTTATTGTATTTACTAATCATCAGGATGAATTATCAATACCTCAGTGTAGTATATCTGGTATAAGAGTTATTATGTTTTATAATAGTATGTTTCATTCTCAAAACTAGGAAAAATAACAAGGAATGGCTGTGGAGGAACTTCAATCCATAATAAAGAGATGTGTAAGTAATTTTTTCTTTTTCCTTTTTGTAAAGTTAAATAACTTTAAAAATATGAGAGTAGCCAGGATGGCTCCACGGGTTAGGTGCTTGCTTTGCAGCTCTGGGGAACAAGGATCAAATCCAGGCCCCAGCCTGTGCAGACCCATATGCTGAACTGGAGTGTGCTTCTCATGAGGGAGGCCGCCAGTTTGGTTCCTGCCCACCCCACAATGACCCCTGGCTTGAGTTGGGTGTGCCTCCCATGTGGGAGGCCCCTAGCCCGGTTCCCGCCCTGCACAGTCCCCATGCACCTATGTGGAAGGAAACTATGTTGAAAACTGATGACATACAACTATGCAGGGGTCGCCAAACTGCGGCCCACAAGGCCCTCTCATCCGGCCCGTGGAGACCTTTTTATCTGAATAAAATAATATTAAATAAATAATTAAAAACGATATCTATGTTTTGATTCTTTTTTATTTGGACCTTGAGTGTGTAGTTGGCCCCCAAACTGCTGTTTGATAGTGAATGCGGCCGGCGGGCTGAAAAGTTTGGAGACCCCTGAACTATGGAGACTGCTCTGGGCCCTCCCCCTTCTCTCTGTCTCTCTCTGTCTCCTGGTCAAAAACAATTAAAAAAAAAATCTTTAAAAAAATATGAGAAGGACACAGACTGATTATATTTGCAGTCACTCAAATTGTTTGCCTTTAATCCTTGCTTCTTTTGTCCTGTGTATAAATAGCAGTAGGGCAGGAAGGCAGATTGGATTCTTTCTCCAAATGACATACTTTTCTAAATAACCTTTAAGATTTGTAATCCTGATCCTTATTATAGGTTTCTTTGACATAGTGTATTTCAAGATCATTCATTAAAGTCTTTATTAGGCTAATCCTAATTTTCATGTCTACGCTTATGTGCAGTTACCTAGAATTTAAACAGATTTCCTTTTTTCAGAGAGAAAATAAGTTGTTACTGAATTTTTATTTGCTTAAACATGTTTGGTTTTCATTTATTTTGGTTTTGCTAGCAAGTCCTAGAAGAGCAAGACTTCAAAGAAGAAGATTTTGGTCTATTTCAGTTAGCAGGCCAAAGATGCTTAGATGAAGGCCACATAGACCAGCTATTAGAAATTATTCAAAATGAAAAGAATAAGGTAAGTACAATCTTTGTGCAAACTTTTTAGTCTTGATCTGGAAGAGAATAGCCTCATGATGTTTTTATCCATTCATTCCTTTATTCATCAGACATTTAAGAATCAATTTAAATTTCTATAGGAGGAAACCAGAAAACAAGAAAGGAATTAGGACTATTCATATACTTTAAGGTTGTTACAGTTTGGTGAAAGAAATAAACATGTAATCAACAAGCAATAAGGAGGCAGAATAAAATAAATGCCATAGTTGAAGTATAAGTAAAGTGCTTTAGAAGAGCAAGGATTACTTCTGGTTAAGGTATCAAAAGTAGCATTTGAATCACTAATTTACATTGAGAAATACACGTATCAGGCAGCTAGATACTGGTTTTTGGTGCCAGATGTGTGTAGAAAACCAAATTTTAAGTAAGATAATAACTTGGGTGTATAATATTTTGGGCACATAAAATCAGAACAGGGGGAGAGCTGGATGGCCTGACCAATATCGTCCATCTACAACAGTCTGAGAAAACATTTTCTGCAATGGGAAAGTATTTTGGGGGATAAGAAGCAACTTTTTCTTGGGCAGTGTTGGCAACAATTCCAAATTCTGTGTCCTTGGACTCTACTTCTTGCACAAGGGAAGACCATCTTCTTTCCAGGAACACACCTTTTCTTCATTTGTAGTGCTGTCAATTTCTTTTCTTTTTTAAAGATTTATTTTATTGATTTTTGACAGAGAGAAACAGAGGCAGAGAGACAGAGAGAAGGGGGAGGGCCCAGAACAGTCTCCATAGTTGACATTGGTTTTCCATATAGTTTTACTCCACAGGCGGGCACAGGGCTGCGCAGGGCAGGAATTGGGCTGGGAGCCTCCAGCATAGATCCCGGCAAGAACTGAACTGGGGGCACACCCCAGTTCAGCATGTGGGTCCACATGGGCCGGGGCCAGGATTCGATCCTCGGTCCTCAGGGCTTCAAAGCGAGCACTTTACCCGCTGAGCCATCCCAGCTTTCCCAATGTGCTGTCAATTTCTATAGAAGTTTTCTTTATTGCTATCACAATCCTGTCATGTTGGCCTGTGATTATATCCAGGGTATCTTTATTGTATTTGGAAGATTCCTGAAACTTTTAAATCACACATTGTAGAATCTCTTAGTTACTAATACTTAGTTTAAAGGGCTTATCCCTTTTTTATTTATGAAAAATTTTTAAGGGAAGCCAGGATGGTTCATCACAGATTAAGTGCTCACTTTGCAGCTCTGGGGACCAAGGGTCGAATCCCGGCTCCGGCCCATGCAGTCCCATATGCTGAACTAGGGTGTGCTTCCCATGCAGGAGGCCCCCAGTTTAGTTCTTGCCCCCAGTTCAGCACCTGGCTTGAGGGGGCATGCCTCCCATGCAGTAGGCCCCTGACCCAGATCCTGCTCTGTGCAACCCCCACCCACCTGTGTTGAACAAAACCATGTAAAAAACTGATGATGTACAACCGTGGAGACTGCTCTGGGCCTGCCCCCTTCTCTCTGTCTCTGTAAAAAAAAAAAGACCAAAAAAAAAATTTTTTTTTTAGAAAAACTAGCACATTTTTGGTGTGTTTGTGGTACCTTTGTGGCCCAAAATAAATTAAATGGTTTTTGTTAAGGTTTTTTTTTTGACATAGAGAGAGAGAGAGAGAGAGAGAGAGAAGTGGGAGAGCCCAAAGCTGTCTCCATAGTTGCATGTCATTAGTTTTCTACATGGTTTCATTCCACAGGCTGGGGCAGGGCTGCACAGGGCAGGAACAGACCAGGGGCCTCCTGCCCCAGGGGGGGAGTCAAACCAGGGGCCTGCCACATAGGAGGCTTGCCCTGGTGAGACCTGAACTGGGGGGGCATACCCTAGTTCAGCATACGGGTCTGCATGGACCAGGGCTGGGATTCGATCCTCTGACCCCTGGGCTGCAAGTTGAGTTCTTAACCCACTGAGCCATCCCAGCATCCCCTAAAGTTTTCTTTAGCTCCTTGATTTTTTCCAATAGTATTCTCAGAGGCTAACCTTTGAAAGTACTTTATCTTTAGCTAATAATAATTAATAATATCTAATATTTATTGAGTATTTACTATGTGTCAGATGCTGTTTTAAATACTTTACATCTGTTAACTTATTCAACCTCTCCAGAATCCCATGAAGTACTATTATTAAATTTATTTTAGGGAAAGCCGGGACGGCTCAGCGGGTTGAGCGCTCGCTTTGAGGCCA
>PVKE010041876.1:0-13974 GCA_004027555.1 Craseonycteris thonglongyai | reverse complement strand
AAAAAAAAAAAAATGTGTGTGAAATGGATTGCCTTTCTATTAAAATATAAATTATGACTATCCACTTTAGAACTGACTCATTCACTAAATATTTATGGAATAAGTAGTAGATGCCAGCTTTTAAAGACATAGAAACCTTGATAATAACCATAGAAGAAATGGAGAAACAAAGCTGTCAGGTATTACATGTGATAATGTAATGTTTATAGTACAACAACACTGATTCATTCAATAAATATGTATTAAGTGTTTTCTAAGGTTCTAGCATTGCGCTAGGGGCTGAGGATAGAGTGATGCATAAGCTATTCAGCTTGGTGGGTTCCAGCACCAAAAAAGGTGTCCTTGGAGCCTGATGAGACTGGGGTGGGTAGGGCCAATCGCCATGGCCTCATGGGCCATAGACAAGTTTCCATTTTACTCTGAGTGCAGTGGGGAGCCATTAAAGGGACTTAGGAGAGTAACGTGATAGGATTGTTTTGTAGAAAGCTCACCCTGACTATTGTGTAAAGAAGAATTAAGGGGGGCAAGAAAGGAAATGGTAAGACCAGTTAGGAAACAATTGCAGGAAGATGGTGGTGGGGCCTGGGAGGGTGATGCTGCTGCTCAGGAGCTGTGAACCCCTGAGATGTATTTTACAGAAAGAACCAATCATGATAAGAGTGGATGTAGGAGTGACAGTTAACCAGGTTCGTGGCTTTCATGACCAGGTAATGGTGGCAGTGCCATCTACCACATTAGGGGAAACTGGCAGAGGGCCTTGCTTGGGAAAGAACACCAAGAGCTTTAGTTTGGACACATTAATTTTACAACAGCTATGAGACACTTAAGTGGGAGTACCAATTTATGCAACTGTTTGAAGAATCTAGAACCTAGTAGAAATAAACACTTGGGCATCTTCACCTGAGAAGTAGTGTTAATAGTCAAGAGGAGAAAAGGTCAAGATTCAAGTCCCAATATTTCAAGTGCAGGGCTCTCATTCTTAGTCACCCAGCCTTCAGCAAATCTAGGTGCCAAAATCCAGAAGACAAATACCACCAAACTGGTTTTAACAGTTTAGTAAAAAAAAGAACACATTGCAACCAATAAGGATTATTTCAGGAGTACAAGGATGGCTCAAATATCAGGAAATCTATTAATATGTTAGGAGAAAAAAGAATTCTCTGCTGATGTTGAAAAGTTTTCAATTAAAATCAACATCCAGGGGATGACAGGATAGCTCAGCAGGTTGGGCGCTTGCCTTGCATCTGCGAGGCTCAGGGATCGAATCCCGGCCCCGGCCCATGCAAACCCATGTGCTGAACTGCGGCATAACTGTAACTAGTAACTGCTGGGATGGCAGTGGAGGTTCTCATTTCCCATGTGAAAGGCCCCCATTTCAGTTCCTGCCCGTACAGCCCCACATCCACCTGTGTAGAATGAAACTGTCACAACTAATAATGTACAACTATGGAGACTGCTCTGGGCCATCCCCACTTCTCTCACTCTCTCTCATACATACCTTCTCTTAAAACAATAAATCCTAAAAACAAAACAAAACTCATACCTGTTCCTGATTTTTTAAAGTTTAAGCTGTTAAAATAGTGTCTACAGAACTAGAAGGTAGTCCCTTTCCATCATTAAAAATCACTACCATGGGGAAGCCGGGATGGCTCAGTGGGTTAAGCACTCACTTTGCAGCCCTGGGGACCGAGGATCGAATCCTGGCCCTGGCCTGTGCAGACCCATGTGCTGAACTGGGGAGTTCCCCCAGTTCAGTTCTCTCTCTGTCTCTGTCTCTTGTATCTCTCTCTCTGTCAAAAACAATAAAAAACAATAAAAAAAATAAAATAAAGAATCATTACCACAAACACATAATCCACACCTTATCTTAATTAAAAAAGGAAAGGCATTTCCATTAATGTTGTGAACAACCGAGGAAGACAAGCAATTGCTGTTATTTTACGTTACTATGGAAATTCTAGCCAGGTATGATTTTCTATCTGGAAAATCAACCAAAAATGTCTTAGAATAAATGAGAGCTCACTAGGGTGGCAGATAACAAAACAGCGAGTCCCCAAATTAATTGGAATTAGAAGATTTAGCATGGAAAAACATTCCACTCATAATAGCAATAAAAAATTCAAAGTATCTAGGGTTTAATCTAAAAACAAATACGTAGTCCTTATATGAGAAAAGTGATAAAATTTTAGTCAGAGACCAAAAGGAAGACTGGAAAAAAGAGAAAGACATACATCTTGGTTGAGAAAACCAATACTGAAAGACCACAATTCATTCCCACATAATCCATAAAGTCAACACAGTTTTAGTCAGAATTCAAAGGGGATTTCAAAGATGATGAAATGATAGTCAAAATAAGAGGACTGAAGAAATTATTGAACAGGAAGACATCTAGGGCACACTGGCCTACCAGGTACTAGAATGCTTGTAAAGCTATAATAAATAAGATCACGTGACATTGGCACATGCGTAAAACGGCACAGCCATGAACTAGAGAGAAGATACAAAATGCTCCATGAATTTCCCCAGTCATCCTATTTGCACTTATACGTGGGGACAGAGCTGGTAGGGAGCTGCCCAACAGTTGTCCCAGGGGCCAAACTTCTGATATTCAAAACATGTTATAGCTTGAAATTTAATTGGTTAAATTGGGAAGCAGCACCAAACAGCCCCCACCTCCCTGTCCTAAAGATATTTCCTGTCCTTCCAGAGCTAAGTAGAATTGTCATACAATGGCTTCCCTTATTTGTGGGGGATACATTCCAAGAACCCCAGTGGATGCCTGAAACTGCAGATAATACTGAACCCTATATATACAGTACTACGTTTTTTTCCTACACATACATACCTACGATAAGGTTTAATCCATAAATCAGGCACGGTAACAGATTAACAACAATAACTAATAATAAAATAGAACAATTACAAAAATATACTTTCATAACAGTTACGTGAGTGTGGTTTCTCTCATCTTATTGTACTACTCACCCTTCATGTGAGATGACACACCTATATGATGGATGAATTGAGGTACTAAGAACTGTACCCAATTCAAAACTTATTATTTCTGGAATTTCCCATTTAATATTTTCATACTATAATTGACCTAAATAACTGAAACCATGGAAAGTGAAACCCCAGATAAGGGTCTTTTTGAGGCCATTGCCCCTTAAAGAATCTGATGCAAGCAGTACAAAATTTGGCAAACTTAATATTTTGGGGTGGGGGGTTTCTCACTGCTGCTTTGAGGCCCAGCCCTGGATGGAAGAGCGCAAAGGGCCTCCAACCTGGCCCAGCCTCAGAATTCGCTGCAGAGCTTTTAAAAAGCAACACTAATGGAGCCTATGCCAAGTCAACAGCCTGGGAGTGTCTAGTGACGGAATTTGGGAGTCTATAATAAAGGCAGGGAAGTACACTCCTGACCCTGCTTCAGAACTAGGTTCTCAGAAGCCAACACTTAACATTTACAGTAGACTCTCTGTTAACCAGAACTCAAGCGATTGGCAAAATTTTGCTTGAGAGTGCCGGATGCTTGAGTTCTGGTTAATGGACAGTCTACTGTATATCTCTTCATAAAGGGGCATACCTCCATAACGTGATCACACAACTCAGGAGAAAAAAGATGAACAAATTGAGAAACATTCTTCCAACTGTAAGAACTACTGTGCACACTATTCACTCACTCGAGAATGACTTTATAATACTGCAGCCACCAATGAGTTAAATACAAAAACGTTCTGAATATTTAATATGCGACAGTTAACACCTGATATAGTTGCCTTGGAAGAGGAAATGAGATCCGAAAAGGGAAAATGAAATAAGTAAGTTAAAAGTATAGCTTAGAAAACTTTTCCCTTCATAAAATCTTTTTTGTCAGTTGGTCGATAGTCACTTTGGTGTTAATTTGGTGCAGAAATGTTTATGTTATTATATTATTTTTTACAATGATTGCTTCCATATGTAATTCATGATTCTAGAAAAGACTGGCCCTTTCACTGCAAATTCGAGTTGATTTTTATAGGAAGGGTGATATAATAGGCATGAGTTACATCTATAGACCCAGGGCGTCTCCAGAGCAGGGGCTGTGATCATCACCTCTCCAGACCCTCATTTTCTGTGACAGTTGGGGACTTTCAACCGTCACAAGACCAAAGAGATGCCACAAAGTACGTACATCTAAGCTGGACTTTTGCCTCCGGGAAAACAATCTTTCGGCTTGGTTGAAATTGTTCAGTTTTCAAATATATTCAGGAGTCCTTAAAAACAAAAAGAAAAAAAACTAGAATTGATAAATAATCTAAGATCTGATTCCTTAAAAGAAAAGCTTAATCTATGTTACTAAACCACTAATAAATCTATTCAAAAAAGGGAAAATATTTGAAAAAAGAAACAAGGTCAACTATAAAAGATGAAAATAACACTGAGCTCTCCTTTTACACAAAGAAAAGTGAGTCCATTTCATTAAAAAATTTGAGACCTGTGAACAATTTAAAAATTACAGACCAAGATGGCGGCATGAGAGGAGGTCTTGAAATCTCCCCTGAAAAGAACAATTTAAACAACTAAAATCCAACCAGAGAATCCCTATTATTTAGAAAAGCAACGTCAACCAAAAGAAAATTAAATTCACCTACAATTTCTATTAAAACTTTTGTTTTGCTTTTTCTTTCAGATTTTTCACACATTCACATGTTAAGTAGACAGACAGTTTAAGTAACCTGCATTTCGACATGTCAGTTTTTCCCTATATTATCACAGGTTCCATGACTCTTGATGATTATATAATGTTCTTTTCAGTTAATGTGTCATGATTTCTTAGCTCCGGCTCTGCTGTTACACGTTTAACCCAGTTGGTTCTAATTTTAGAACCATTCTGTCCCAAATTATGTGACTGCTTAGGGCCTTTTACTTACTTTCTTTCTTGTTTGTTTCTTCTATTGCAAGTAAATTCCCAGGAGTGGAGTTTCTGGGTCACTACTTTTAACTTCTTAATGCATCACCTGATTGCTTTACAAAAAGTTTCTACCTGTTCACAATGTTCCTAGTGGGTCATAGATAGGAGAATGAATAAAGTTATATACCCCATGGTCAGTTTTATATAGATGGTTAATCTCTAACAAACTCTAAGTAGGTATCATTTCCTCTATTTTATGAATGGACAAAAGGATTAGGAAATTAGGTATCCTGTCCAAAGTCACAGTTAGTTGCAGAGCTATTTTTATAACTCAAATGCCCTTCCCCCTCCCCCCAGATAGCTGAACATGCAAGTTTCAGGGAAAACTTCCAGCAGGAGTTGCTGATACTATTACTGTTGTTATTGTTAATAGATGTAAAATGAAAATCCAAATTTGCTTTAATTTGTATTTTATTCTGTAAATACCTCAACATTTCACCACTCACCTATAATAATCTTGGTATATCCCTTTAACAAGTATGAAAAACTTGCGTCAGATACAAATAATACACAAATCAGGTCCTAGTTCTGCTTTCTTTCCTTTCTGGTTAGTTTTTTTCATTGTATGATAAGAGCTCAGTGTTTGTGTAGGTAAAAGAGTTCCCTTTCACTGGTGATTTTGTTCTTCTTAAAATCTGAGAGACTTGTTAATTTTTCTAGAAATCTGACATTTTTATTCAATTTTCTGTTTCTATTTTTTCTGATAATCTGATTTGTAAACATCTTTAATCCTATGCTACCTGGAGTTTTTCTCCAAGGAAAAGGGAAACATCTCAAATGTTCAGCACATGGTGAGCTGCGTATTAAACCATGATGTTCTAAGGACAAGGAAATAAGGTGGCCAGGCGGGTGGCGATGATCAGGGCAGTGAAACTGCATTGTGCTGTGTATGAATCTGGAGATGAAATGAAAAACAGAAAGCAGTGGCTTTGAGATGGTGATGATGGAGGTGATGGTGTTGGGCTCACGACTAAAAAAAACCTGTTCGCTATAGCTCCTACAAAGCTAAAATTTAAAAAAGGACAGTGAAAACAGATTTCTCCCCACTGTATAATAAACAAACATGAAGGCCTCCGCCTGGAGGCTGGTTCTCCGAGGGGTGCCGCCCGGCCCCGGCCCGCATCCCTTCCTTCGGAGCCGCCCAGATAGGCCGAGTTCTCTCCTTCCAGAGGGGCAGGAGAGCAAAAAGCGGAATCAGAGGGTCGGCCGTACCTGGGGTAAGCAAGAGACCCTCTGTCCCCGGGGGCCGGGACGTCCCAAGCCCGCTAGGTAAGGGCTGCCCCCAAGCCCCATCCCGCCTAGGCCCGAGGCCGGTGTGGGTGGTTGCCAGGGCCCCGCCGACCGCTGCCTCCCCGGGGAGCGTCTTGGCAGCGCGGCCCGCGGGCGGGGCCGCCCCTCGCGAGGAGGTCGGCGGCGGCTAGGCGCCCTGGGACTCCTCCGCCACCCCACGCCGCGTACCCCTGGGAAACCGGAGGGGCCGAGCCTGGCCAAGGGGCCATCCTTGTCGCCGCCCCGGCCTCTGTCCACCGGCTTCAAGGGGCGGCCAAGCGGCGCGCAGCCGGGTGCCCCGTGGCCCCAGGCGCCTCTCCCCGGCTCTCCTCACCCTCTCGGGTTCCCCAGCCGCGATGGCACGGAGTGATCGCCGCCACTTACCGGGGACCGCAGCCCTTTCGGCTCCGAGACTCGCCCATCCCGCTCCCGCCGCTGACGCACGTGGGGGAGGGGGCGACTAGATACTTGGGTGCCATCTACATCCCTCCCGAGGGGGCCTGGCGAGCGCGCCCTCTGCCCCCATTCCAAATGAAAGGGGCTTTCCTAGCCAAACAGGTAACCCCAGCGGCGTCCGGAACCCAACGAGCACAAGGGCAGGCCGACGCGCCACGCGCCGCCAGAGCGCCCCGGCCTCGCCGCTGTCGGGCCGGCCCCCGCGTACCCCCGCGCGCCCCAGCCCTCAGGCTTCCCGCCGCCCCGCTGGGCGATGGAAGGGCCGTAAGGCTGTTTACCTGCCTCGGTCGCGGGAGCTCGCGGCGCGGCGTCTGTCAGCGACTGGGGCGGAGAGCCGGCGAGGAGCCACCGAGGAGGAGGCGGCGGGCGGGGCACGGAGGCGGGCGGAGGGCGGCGCGCGGGCCAATCACCGCGCGGCCTCCCGCACGCCCCGTGGCAGCCGCGGGCCCGCCACCCGCTTTATTGAAAAGGTGATGCTCTGCCGTGCAGGGCCCGGCCTGTGAGTCACCGGGCACTGAGTCACCAGACAAACGGGTTGGAATTCGCTTAAACGTTTCTGTCAACTGACAGATAACCGCCCCACGAGGTCATCACGCCCTGACATTGTTCTTTGACTATAAAAATGATCATGAAAGGGAGATTCGGCCCAAAGCCCCAACATCTCCATTACATGATGGAAAGCTTGAGCAAAGGAAAGGCTAGGGAATGAGAAAGCAATTTCTGGAATTTTGGTCATCAGAAATTTCTAAAGAGGAAAAAAATGTGCTGCCCTGGATTGAGCCCAGTATTTATAAAATTTCATATAAATCACTGAAATTTGAGGCCTAGAAAGGACTCTAGCCATCGCCTATTGCTTCATTTACTCAGTTTCTACTCTATATGCAGAGATGATTTAGATTATGATAAAAATGCACTCCATTTAGCAAGTCCACTCTGCACATCACCTAGGATGTCTTGTATGAAACAGAATGATGTGTTCTTGCTCATTATGCCTGCTATGAAAATAGAGGCTTGTTTCATGTAAAGGATGGCTATGCATGCAGTAATAGAACAGGAGGTAGGGTTAGGGGGGCCATGTCAATTATTACCCAAATTGGGGTGCTTCTGAGAGTGAAGGGGTCACTAAAATTAATTTAGCCAGGTCAATGGGCGTAAACCAGGGCTCTTCTGGGCCAAATGAGACATCTAGTCTGCTGGTTATAGACAAAAGGCTCCGCCAAGCTTGTAGGAAAAAGAGATTGAAAAATACTGAGACACCCATTGGAAACAGGATTTGGATTAAATGCTTGCATCCCAAGGCCCTCACTCAACCGGGAGGGGACAAGTGTTGAGGTTGCAGAGAAGCCAGGAGAACGGTACAGAGAAGAGTGATGGAAAACAGCATAGCAAGTGTTTATATGAATGTGGGTGGGAGCTTGAATGCTGGGGAGGGGAATTGAGAGGTCTGGAGAGAACGTGGCCACCAGGAGGAACTGATTCAGTAACAAAAAACTGGATTTCGGCCAGTTAGAAACGAGCATTGAGCAGCAAGGCCTCCCTGTTTTCCACCTTACAGTACTTAAAGCCTCACTTTCTTTCCTCGCTTAATGCAAGGTGGAATGGAGACAGTGACGCTTTTTTTGAGTCTTCACTTACGGTGGGGCGGGGAGTGAGTAAGGCGCTGGCTTCCTTCTGACAGGAGGGGCTCTGCTAAACTCAGCTTTTTTTCTAAAGAATCCTATGTCCCCTGGCCGAATGCTCTGTCCCCCACCCCTCACCCCACCAGGAAAACTCTCAAAAGGCAGAGGATTACTTGGGAGGATAAAGGAACCAAGAGATTACCTTATGTCCTATTCTGGCTACCTTTTAGCAACTATCCCCAAACTCCCTAGCTGAACACTACTATTTTATTATGCCTACGTCTTGTGCAGGCCAGGAAGTCGGACAGGCACAGCGGGGACTTGACTCCACTCCCATGATGTCTGAAGACTCAAACTCTGAGTGTGACTTGCTAGCTGCGGGTTGGAATCACCTGGAGGCTCATTCACTGGCATGACTGGCCCCTGGGCTGGAGGACTGGAGGGTCAGAATACCTCCACATGGCTTCTCCATGTGGCCCGGCTTCCTCCCTGCACAACCATCTCAGATTTGACGGACGTCGTACATGGCTTCTTAGGATTCCAAGTGTCCTCAGTAGGGGCTATGCTGTTGTAAGATAGCCCCCTGCTAATCGTTTTTAAGGCAGGGAGGCGGGTAACTCTCAGATCGATGTCATCCTCACTGGCCAGCCCTGGATAAGGTTCTTCAGTGTGGTAGGTGGGTGGCAGGGGCTTGATCCTTGAAGAGACCCTTTGGGTTTAATGAGGCTCCTGGTGCTGGCTGCTCAAAGTCACTCTAGTGGAAAATACCTGAAAATCAGAATGTGACTGATGAGCCCATTAAAGCGTGAAAGGATTTAACTGTCTTTCTGCTTTTCTGAGGCTGTTCTGGAAAATGGTGTAGAGCAGAGAGTCTGGCATTTTCCCTTTCTAATCTGCTTCTCTTTGCCAGAAATGCCCTCATCTTGTTTTTTGAACACATTCTGTGCTGATGTCACTCTTCTCCTTTGAGAGCAAAACTTTCTTCTTAGGTGCAGCCCAAGAAGCTAGCCCTCTGACCCCATCTTGCTCCTTTGGGTGGGGTTCTATGGGTCCTCATGGCTGTGAGTTTAATTTCTGTGCGGCTGCCATGCACGGGGAGGGGCACTGTGGGAGGGAAAGGATGGGAGGTCTCAGCCCAAGCTGTGTCCTGCTCTGGATCACAGTTGAGTCAGGAGTCTGACACCCTGGTGGGCCGTGCCAGTCAGGAGCCCTAGGGGAAGGTGTGTCTGAGGCTGAGAAACATCGACCAGAAAAGCTTGGTCTAATAGGAAAGATGATTTGTCCTTTGTGCCTCTCTGGCTTGGTCCAGCCCCTGTAGACAAAGTTCTGAGTACTATGTTGAAGGTGCTATGGATGGGAAATGGAAAGTTTTTTACCACATGAACCTTAGAAGCCTCTGGGATTCTAGTTAAACAAAGAAGGAAGAAGAGGTGCTCTTACTTCTGCTTGGGGCAATGTGGGGTTTTGAGGTGGGAGGCCCCTGGGTGCCCTGAGGCTTCCAGAACCTCAGGAGTGGTGACTGTAGTAGCCCATGGAGGAGGGCCTGGTTCCCACAGGGTCTGAGCCCGAAGTCCTGAAACACCTGGGCGGGTAGAAGGTGCTTTTGCAAGGGACTAGGTCGTACCTTAATAGAGGAGGAAAACAGATGTTCCCCAAATCTATCTTTAGTGCTTGAACTTTTAACTGACATTCAGGACCTCCGGCTCTTGACTTGACTAAGTGGAGACAACAAAAGTAAAGAAGCATTTATAAAGGAAGCATATTTCCTCTTTGGGCTTCTCGCCCTGTGTCTGCTAATGAGAACATGATTTGCTTATGCTGCCATCATGCTGAGCGTATTTTCAATGGCATTATGAATGGACCTTGCTTTTGGTGACTTTTTGAAAGCTGGCATTATAATTCAACATTTTTTTGAAATAAAAATATGAAAATATATCAAAATGGTATTAAGTGTTCAAATACAGTAGACTCTCAGTTAACAGCACTCATGGGGATTGGTAGATGCTGGATACATATAAGTAGACTCTTCATTAACCAAAACGCAATCAACTGGCACCATTTTTTTTTTTTGCCAGATGTTCAACATTGTGCCAGCTGCTTGAGTTTAATGGAGAGTCTAGTGTGACCATTTGGTAAGGCATATCACTCCTTTCTGGTAGGGCTACATTCTCAGATGCTGGGTTTTCAAGGTACACCTTTAAGCCCCTTTCACGCCACTGCTAGACCACCGCTGCCACCTCCATGCCTTGCCCCTCAGCTGGAACTTTCTCCTTTTGCTTTTGAGAATTGCTGGCCAGGGTCAGCTTCCAGGCCTGCTGCTCTAAGCATGATTTTTTTCCTCCAAACCTATGGTGTGACTTATTGTTGGTGTATTACACATTAAAATTCTAACATCTGACCTCACTCATAGGTGGAATATCAAACTGAAAGTAACAAAAAAACAAAGACTCATGGACACATTCAATAGTTTAGTGGTTACCTGAGGGTAAGGGGGGAGGTGGGTGGGAGAGCTGGGGGTGGGCATCAAATATACGGTGATGGAAAGTGAGCTGATTCTGGGTGGTGAGCACATATCGCAATGTATAGACAATGTCATGTAGAATTGTACACCTGGAAACAATGTAATTATCATCAACCAACATCACCCCAATAACTTTAAAAAATAAATAAATAAAACTCTAACTCTGCACCAGTGGACCATCTCCCAACTTCTACTCTCTATCTTGTTTTTGGAAATTTTTGTGTCCTTGTCTCATGGTATTTTCTTGAGAGGCACATACAAATTTTAATTGTTTTAATCTTCTGATGGACTGTTTGTTATTTCTTTGACTGTGAGTCTGTGCCAAGATTAAATTGATAATAGGACTGGCTTTCTGTTGGTTGTAATTGCTTGTCTGAACAATGGGAAATGCCAGAAAAATTTAAATGAGTGACATCCGAAACAAACAAACAACAACAGTTAGTGGCATACAGGGGAAGCAAAATTTGAATGTAAAAATGGTTGGAGCTCATACTCAGTAGTGTTCATTCTTTTTTCTATTGAATAAAATAAATAAGAGATAGGTTTGGAAATGCTACCTTTAATGCAATCTGAAAAATTACTTCTAAAACTCTGGCTTCTACTTGTTTATATTTGGCTTCTGATTTTTCTGCCAGTGAGAAGCATTTTGAGACTGAAAAGTGGGGAGTACTGGGTTAGAGAGATTCAGAGGCTCAAGGGTTAGGAGGGAATCAGAAATTCTTGTTTGTGTTAAAAGCAGTTGGGTGTCCAGACCAACTTAAATCATATCTTGGGGAAGCAAAGACTTGTGCATGACAGTGGAGTCTCATAACTGTGGCTCAATTCCAAACCCAACCTCAAACTTCCACCGTCCTGGCAATGGTCTGTCTGAAATGGTAAGGAGGACCTATCTTAGCCTACCATACCAGTACTGGATGATGGTCTTAACCATTCCAGATTTGAGAACTAGAGTCTTAAAACCTTTGGTGAAGGTGAAGGAATAAAATCGATCAACACGTGGGTTTATTAAACACGGGGTATAAAATCAATAATAGAAGCAGCTAAGTTCTTGTCCAAGTGAAGAAGAGAAGAGAGACTAAAAAATGAATAGGATGGGGAAGCTGGGATGGCTCAGTGGGTTAAGCATTCACTTTGCAGCCCTGGGGACTGAGGATCAAATCCCGGCCCTGGCCCGTGTGGACCCATATGCTGAACTGGGGAGTGTCCCCAGTTCGGTTCTCACCAGGCTGAGACTCCGGCCCAGTTCCTGCCCTGTGCAGCCCTGCGCCCACCTGTGGAATGAAACTATATGGAAAAACCAATGGTGTACAACTATGGAGACTGTTCTGGGCCTCCCCCTTCTCTCTGTCTCTGTCTCTGTCTCTGTCTCTCTCTCTCTCTCTCTCTCTGTCAAACACAATAAAGATAAATCTTTAAAGAAACCAATAGGCAATGACTTAAATGAATGTTAGGAAATGCTTCCTCCTCACTTTGTCTCTTGAGGTTCTTTGTAAGAGCCAGGAATTCACATTTTTATTCTATAGCAATCAACAAGCTTTACTCATTAATAGAAATAATTAAACATTATTTTACTGATCAAATTGTAAATGATTAGCCAAAAAAAAAAAAAAAGTAATTCTGTGCTGGGAGATTCAGAACACACTGGGAATATAGATTTTACAACCGTTCTGGGATGTACTTCCAGATGATACAAAGTTGGGCTAGAGTATTACAGAATAAGGGAAAGAGAGCCATTCAGGCCAGCTCCTGTTCTAATAAAACAATAGATGACAACAGCTGTGCAGGAGGCAGCCAGACCTCATGCAACAGCATTTAAACAGTTATTCCTTTCCTCCTTCTTTTTTATGATTATAAAATTTTATATAGTTTTTAATAAATAAACAAATTTTTCTTGCAAAAACAATTAAATTTTATATATTATATGTGTAGAAAATATAAATAAGCATAAAGAAAATAAAAACATAAATAATTCTACTCTGAAAAATTACTTTTATGTATACATATAATTTTTACTTACCTTAATACAATCATAATTTTTGAACTAGTAACCTCTCTCCTGCCCCATATAACAATATAGTATGAAACAACTTTTTGGCATAGCATTCCCTTATGTGGCAAGAAGAATATCCTTGCAGCCAAACAAGTTGCTGGGAGTAGAATGTGCACAAAAAATGGATATGTTTTTTGTTTTTTTTTAAGATTTATTTTATTGTGTGTTTTTTTTAACTAATCATTTTATTTTTATTTATTTATTTATTTTTTGACAGAGAGAGAGATATACAGAGACAGAGAGAAGGGGGAGGCCCAGAACAGTCTCCATAGTTGCACATCATTGGCTTTTCCACATGGTTTCATTCCACAGGTGGGTGCGGGGCTGCACAGGGCAGGAACTGGGCCAGGGTCTCACCCCTGTGAGAACCGAACTGGGGCACTCCCCAGTTCAGCATATGGTTCCGCACGAGCCGGGGCCGGGATTCGATCCTCGGTCCCCAGCGCTGCAAAGTGAGCGCCTAACCCACTGAGCCATCCCGGCTTCCCCTTGGATATGTGTTTTTAACTTCTTGAAACATGCAGCATGTTTGGGTTTCCCATAGCCTTCCATCTGCCTAGATGGTCAGAATTTCCACTGGTTTTCACTTCCAGATATGGGACTCCTCTTCCTGGCACCAGTACTCTGGGATGGGGAGCCTGGTAGGAAGCTGGGGTCTCTTGCTCCTCCTGGGAGGAACCTCTGTAGCCAGGATATTCATCTGGATTTTCAACAGCCACACAGAAGTTTGGGGCTATCCTGTTATGTGTCTCTGGACCCCCTACCAGTGTCGATGTGGCTTCTTCTTTATAGCCCTAGTTATAAAACTTCTGTTCAGCTAGACTTCAGATGGTTCTCCACATCGGCTGTTCTATAATTTAGATGTAATTTTTTTTTTTATTTTTTTATTTTTTTTTTTATTTTATTTTATTTTATTTTTTTTTATCTTTTCACATTTATAGAGAGAAATTATCTTTTTGTCTTCAGTGCATAGTTATTTCTATTTTACTTTTTGACAGATAGAGAGAGAGACAGAGACAGAGACAGTTAGAGAACCAAACTGTGGGAACTCCCCAGTTCAGCATGTGGGTCCTGCCTGGGCCGGAGCCGGGATTCGATCCTCGGTCCT